>JAQFYT010001953.1:0-14377 GCA_034694925.1 Ceratophysella denticulata | reverse complement strand
ATTTTAAATGTGAATTAATGTGAAAAAATGCGAAATATTGCAAAACCACGGATTTACTCTGTGTACAGAGAAGGGCCGTAAGGCACAGGTGGAGCGCAGCGACACACTTGTTGAAACTATATTTTCGTAATTTTTGTTAAATTCGTTTGTTAAATGCTGAGGCTAACGTAGGAGGTTACTCGTAAGGTAAGGTATATAGTGGAAAGCTAGGGAAAGTGCAGCGCTGTGCCGTTCGGCTCATCTGGTAGTGAAAGGGAGGAAGAGCCCTCGAGGGAATGAGCCTTGTGAAAAGAGCTTCACTTTGAACAACCCCTGCCTGTTTTTTTTTTCAACAAAGCCGGCGGGACAACCGCCCTCACGGGCTCCCTCCAAAGCCTCATTTTCCAACTACCTACCTACTCTTTTGTCGACTTGACTTTTCTGCCTGCAGTTGACATTCAGCAACAAACAGATCAGAGAAAACACAAAGGCTCACCGCTTCACAAAGGAAGAAGGAAAACCCATGTTCTGACCAGCAACCAGCTTGGTACTCCAATTAACTATTTTTAAAAACTAAAAAATAGATCAGAGTTCAAAGTACTTTCTTTTCGAGTTCCGGGCGAAATTTTGATTATTTTTGATTAACTGAATTTAGGATATCCGTGATATCCAATAGATTTGCTTACTATTGAGTTTAAGCTTCCTTTAAACCTAAATAACTATTTCTTTAATATTAATCTATGACCAAAAAATCTCCTGGCGTACGAATTATTTAACAAATACATTAATGAACAGGTATGTGTGAATTTGATAGTTAATGAGAATGAGAGCATATTTAACATCAAAAGTGTCCATAAGTGGAAACCAGTTTGAATACGTCATTTGGCTATTCTACTTTCTTTGTATTTGTATTTGGGTAATGCTGTACCAAGAATGCTGATCTTATTCTGACACTATAATAAAAGCTCAAATCTCAAATCTCTGACTGAATCTGTAAGTCCTTTAGCCTTATCGTAAGCCACACACTACACACTTAACAAAATTAACTATGCTACCTATTTAATTCCCCAATCTCATTAGTGATCAGTGATCATCATCATCAATTTATTTGACATGTCCGCAGGCTAATCAATTTGACAAGTTTACAGTAGTATACAGTTTGTGTTGTTTAGCTTATATGTAAGGTATTATCAGTCGTATTTTGCAATGTCATTAGTGATATTCCGCACACCTCCATGACGCAGCGGATCGTTTTATGCAAATTAAAGTTTCATGTCTGATAGACCGCATTCTAGGTGATCCTAGTGGTAGGGCTTTCCTACTTCCTGGAGCCATAATGTAAGCTCCATTTTGAGAGACAAGCACCAAAATTTTAAGGAGACATATCCACTAACCATAGGAACCGGTATGACCTTAGCCAGGTCACCAAAGGTAAAAAATTGGTAAAATATGCCTGGACTTACAATAAGTTGTTTTAGAGAGATTTACGCAGCACCATTGGAAAGAGCATGAAACTTTTGTTTAGAAACAGTAGTAATATATTCAATTTTCGATGTTTATAATTTTTAACGCCCGTGCAGGGCTTCAACTACGCTCTGGCCTGGAAATATAAACGGCCTGTAACACATACATTACATTATACATTACTTTATACATTACATTATGACATATGCATGGTTTAAGTATAAAGTTGTATGGATGGGTAAGGATTCCTATTGGGTTTGGGTTAATTACCTGAACATTTCAAACGTCACAACATGTTGTGTATTCTTTTCCATATTATCATTCGGAGTTCAAATACATTAACAGTCAGTATTATTTAATTTCTGAAATATTGGGTTTTTTACTAATTGACCTGACCTGATTGAATAAAATAAAATTTGATTTAGAAAAACAAATTTTTTACCGACATAATTGTATAGTACTTACGAGTACTCTACAGAGTAAATGAGCAGTAATAATTTCATACATGTGTAATAATTTCGTAATAATGTGGAACATGTTAGGGATTCTGAATAATTGACAAATGGAGTGAGTGGAGAAATGAGAGTCGGAATGAGGCAGAAGGGTGCTAAATATTTGATGTACTCATTCCGTCGTGACTAATTTCTGAAATGGACCGACTTGAGCATGGGGAGATTGACTTCCATCCACCCTTCGTCCGTCCTCTGACTCCTCTGTCTGCTTCGAAATTAGGATGATTAAAGGAACCAAATTATACAGAAGGTACAATCTCCGCCCCCTCCGGAATCATCAAAGCTAAATCAACGGATTCTAAAGTTTTATCCATGTTCCACGGCTCCGCTATTTTATGTACATACACAATCTACAAAACATGGATTATTTCTGAACTGAACAAATAAGAAATAATAAATAACAATTAACATACAGTTTTACTGATTAGCAAATGCCATTCATTATAAAGAATACCAAGAATTAATGCTATTTTAATAATTATGTATAGATACTAAGACATCTTTGACGGTATACTGTTCATACCTAGTCCACAATAAATCTACATATTGTCTGTGTGCCTCGCATTCCGTGCAATAGTATAAAAATTCCCGTTTTGACTAGTTTTGACCTATCTACAATGGAACACCGTTTCACCAATACGCCTTAATAAATGACCTAATATAAAGGGAATTGTCAAAATACAAGGCTAATGCTCTTGGTTAGTTCATATCTATAAAGTCTGGTTAGGCTTGGTTGATTGGGAGTATGCTACCTGTTGTGGCTCTGAAGAACTGAACTCGGTGTTTGTAAAGGAACAAAAAACAGCAAGTTATGAATTATGAATATAATTATTTCTAATATTGTACAATCCTTTATTCAGACTTCCACATTAGAACATATTTGTACAAATCTTCAACACTGATACGAAGTGTAATGCAGTAGATTTACGTAATCGTAATACACCCTGCGCAGTTGGAGAAGTCAACGAAACTGTTTACCGAAATGCGTTTGTATAAATAAGTATAATTTCGATCATGTTGAAGATGTTGGTACGATCAGTATTCCGATTCTCGTCGAATAAATAGTTTAATACAATTGATATTTGTAGATTCCATTCTTGAATTTTATATTCCAGCGTATTTATAAAAAAATAAAAAAAATTGAAAGAAAATAGTAAATTAGTTGTCTATTTGTGTTGAGTTCGAGTTATATTGTAACTTGAAGCGTTTCTGGCTACACCGATTACGAAGTTGTATAGACAGAGAGACATACAATCAGACAGACCCGTAATTGTGTCTGAATTCGGAATTTCACTGGGGAGTATTTTGCTCTACGAACCCGCGCGTGGCCTGGTCTCTTGAAGCCTGAAGAGAGGAGAAGTTATGATTACCAAGGGCACAATTACATTTCACGCTAGAAAGGAAAAGTTTGTCGGCAGGGATTTTCAACTTTAACTCGCCTCGCTGGATACGTCTACATTGTATGCACAGTGCCTATGCCCTGTGCGGTACACTACAGCACATTCTATACTACGAAACGCAACCGTGACTAGGGCCACTACATAGCAGCAGAGACCTTCCGAAATTTCTGACGACTTTCACCTTATGCTATCGTATATACTGTACGAACCGTTCAGTATTATGAGTATGCACCAGGTTTCTTGTACAGCGTTACACAACGCGACTATTATTACCTTGGTCCAACATCCCGTCCCATAGCTCACCTTTATCTCGAGTGCCCTTCAGCTTGTACTCGAGTACATGTAGGTAGGCAGGAGGTAGGTTTTCTATGCTTGGAGAAAGTACACGGGAAATGTGTTATGGCTTATAGCCAACTAGGAAAGAGAAGCATATTCCCTGCTTTCACTGAAAGAGAAAACGACTCTCTCGAGACTTTCACTTACAATGCCCCAGCAGCCAGAGAAAGACGTCACAGTTACTTTTTCAGGCTCAAAATTGAGTTGGTCCCAAAAAACCCGCACACTTTCGAACCCGCCATGCCAGCTGAGCTATGCTATGTAGTATATAGGCCTCCGCGTTAGACCTGTAGCACAACACAAACTGCTTTCACAACGCAGTGGTATTCACGAATTATTTCCAACATTCAAGGGTTTTAGCCTTAATTATTCACTGAAGCAAATACACACAAAAGATTCAGTAAGACACGGTTTTCACAAAGCATACATAATGCTAATCGAATTGTTTCAATAACGGCATTCTAGCCAGCTTATTCTGATTAGCACAAACTCTTGTGTCGGTATGCATTCCCATCAACTCCTCGTCATATCTGGATTTGTAATAAGTAAGTAATCATAATCATAATCATGTGCTCGCATTTACCCATAATGTAATTTTGACTACCGCTGCCTTGTCAAATTGTTAGTAGGGCTACGCTAAGACACATTAATTTATTTAATTAGGCACAGGCACGAGTATGTCCACCCACGTTCCTTTGCCACCTGATATCAGGCTTTAAAAGCTTGAGTTTAGGAAATGCCTAATCAAAGCCCATTCGAGTTAATTTTTGCTACAAGTTAATTAAGTGGGTTTTCATTGAGTTTGTTTCTTTTCTGGTGAAATCATAGTTTGTCGAGAATAATCTTTAAATCTACATATATGAAGCCGAAGCCGAAAGCACTCCCCGATGGACTCCACCAGATTAATAGTGCGTTGTACGCTGTACTGGTATCCATGTGGTATATAGGTATAGTTCCCCAAGCGTCTTGGCTCATTTATCTTCATGCTGAGCTTCCGCCGTGTCTTCGTTCCCCGCTTTTCTAATTTCGCCCCTGCTCTTCTCCAGACAAAAGAAGATTATCAAATTGCGATTAGATTACTTTGCTTAATTAACATCCGTCTCCAGGCCTTCCTTCGGCCCAAGTCTCACTGGGATTCTTT
This sequence comes from Ceratophysella denticulata, assembly GCA_034694925.1. Taxonomy (NCBI): domain Eukaryota; kingdom Metazoa; phylum Arthropoda; class Collembola; order Poduromorpha; family Hypogastruridae; genus Ceratophysella; species Ceratophysella denticulata. The sequence continues at coordinate 9,545 of JAQFYT010001953.1, read as the reverse complement.
ATGGTCTCAATTCTTTTCGCTTAAGCCAGCAAACCGGTATGGTATTTATACAGTGAGATGCAATTCCCGCTTTTCTCCAGCCTTAATACCTTCGCCTTTCAGTCTAATAAATAAAATTACTCAGGAAACCACGTTTCCCCCTATTTCATCATTCATCACACAGCATACACCCATATACTGAATAGTCATCACGTCCTTGCACTGTCATACCCGCAGGAAGTTCATGAATATGCAAAAACACTTTCACATAGTACAAGGCATTAATATGTATTTATATTGCTGTAACTGCAATTCCTTGCTTTATTACGCCAATCAGTTTACAAAATATATTAGATTTAGATTTGGAAATGATAAATTACCAATACAGATTACAGAGGACGGAACATTGAACGATTGAACACGTTGTAAGTTGGAATGGATACTTGTCGATATTGCAGATTAAGACATTAAATTATTTTTGACTGAGAATTTGAAATAGGTCAGGTCAGGTCACTGAGCATAGGTATACAAAATCCAGGTCAAAATTTAGCCGTAGAATCCGTATCCGCCATATCCAGGATAGTAACCTCTGTAGCCGTAGCCATAGCCGAAATAGGGGAAAGCAAGTCCACCATAAAGTGGGTACCCGTAGCCGTAGGCACCATAGGCTCCGTAGCCGAGTCCGCCGTAGAAGGAGCTGGCCGTTTGCAGGTCACCGTCCTTCTTCTCAGCCTCTGCTGCCTTCTCTGCCGCGAGAGAAACCGCCACACAGGCAAAAAGTGCAATAATTACCTAAAAACAAAATTAAATAATTTTAAATAGTTGAACCCCTCCTGTTCCTTACTAGGTAGAACTTTCGGTTTATTTTGCTACTGAACTTACGAAAAGTTTGGCCATTTTAAAGCCGCAAGAAATTCCTTAGCGTCCTTTGATGCTAACTGACTTGATCGCGAAATGAAAAGTGAATAAGGATCCGTGGACCCACCCCATGTTTATATACATCTTAAATCCGTGGTCATTCAATTATACCGTGCAAATCATGGGAGTTAAGCTCGAGTCACTTGCTAAATAGCACCACGACAGGAAAGAAAGAAAATCAAAAGAATAGGATATAGAATTCCTGTCAGAATATAATAATATACAAAAAAATATTTTGTCCTACCCTGGCCTGGCCTGGCACAAGACATAACCTTAAATTGAAATAACCCCAGCCTCTGCAGATGTGTGATTACAATTAGTTCCAAGATCCGTCCATATAGCATTATTCATGAATACATGTTCTCATTGTGATTCCTCATGAGTGTGAGATGACATAAGGCAGGCCACATGGTAAACCAACATACCAACATACAGCGGCATTTCCTTCCACAGTTACGCATTATTCCTGGGTTCTAAATTAGTCATTACATGACAATGGGGGGCTTGAGTAGTAAACAAGGTGCAGGGTACAATTAAGCTGTATGAAGCCAAAGCAGAGGATGGTACCAAGGCTGCAGCCACATAGGATCCAAGCACAGAGTTTCTCATGCGAAAAATCTATTGTTTTTCCTCGAGAAGTGTGTACAATCTTCGTCGTAAGCCGTAAGCGTCTGTGGTCAATTTGGGGTTAGGTCACTCGAATCCCGACAGTTTGGGCAAAGCCATTTAGGGCTTATTTTTGTAAGTAGAATTTGCACTGATTCTGCAACAACAACGTGTTGTACAGTAGCTTGGGACCAGACTTAGATTTAATGTCCTCAATTTTGAGGATTCATTATGGCCTGAAAGTCTCAGACGAGAATATTAACATTTGCATCTAAAATCTAAGAAATTATGACCCAAAATACCAAACTAACGATAAAATATATTAACCGTGGCCCAAGCAACTTAGAATTGCCTGCTATGTACCAGATACAACACCACAGTGTCAATCTTGCGTTTCATTTTGTGGCTTTTCTGCTATCTTTCAACCACCACATATGTGAGATCAATGGATCATTGTTGAGATACATGACACAAACAATATACAGTGTAATATGGTGTTACATATTGTGTGACACTAATGACAGTTGTTAGCAAGGCCCTGCCCGGCACTGACCTGTTATTTAGAACGCAACACGCTATGAAAACGTTCGGTTACCACTTATTGTTGTACAACAATATTTCGTAAATGTTGAAAAAAAGCACGTGTAAACACGTTGTGTGTAATGCAATATGTGTTGATCACGGCAAAATAATTGTATTTTGTTTTCGTGGGCTGCTGTCAGAAATCGGGATTATTCCATATTCCATAGGTAATAAGAAGGTACAATACAAAAACTGGGAAGTAGCAATTTGTATGTTTTTGAGGCATTTTTGAGTAATTTTTGGTCTTGATAGGCATAGCATAAGTATTACGTGATAATGATAACGGAAGGCCTTGTTAGATTACGTCGTCTGGCTTCCCATTGTTCACGCTCTATTCCTATGCCACGGACGTTATTGTGTTGGTTCCTCATGAGATGAGGGGCATGTGTGGTATTGTTATTTCCACGGTTTGGTTAGGGCTTATTAGCGGATTCGTGCCGCCGTCCACGCTGAGGTTATGGATAACGAGACGTAATTCACAAATAACTTACCTACATTAGCATTCAAGCAATGGATAATGGAATGCTGGCATTGAGATTAAGAACGCTTAGAATTCAAAATTCCTAAATCGCGCATTTATTTAATCGAAATTCTGGTAGAATCCCGGAAGTGTCATAAAGTGCGTCATATATAAGACTTAAATACGCACATTTCCCTAGAGAGGTAATGAATAAACCGATATATCTACATAAATTCTACATAGCTTACCTAATTGCATTCTGGAGAATTACACCTTTAATTACAGATCATTATGGTCCTTCTTGTACTCATAATTCGGGTGATTTAACACTGGAAAGCCTCAGGCAGTCAGTAGTCGGTAGTTGTACATACCTACATGCCTGGAATAAACGGAGAGCAGGAGAATAGTGCTGGCTAGTCTTGAGGCATGGAAGAATTGCACGGGCAGATCTTGACATTGAGGATGCAAATTGGGGTACATTGGATTGCATATTCCAAATCCCAACACCTCTGCGGAAGTATTTAGGTTTGTGCTCATACTAACGCATAATTAACTACCCACTCATAAGTAATTACACTTTCGGAACGTGGCCTAAAAAATCCAGACAGAATACTCTCTGTGCGGCTGAGTTTGCTCGTTTTTTTTCCATGACGTCATTATAGAGTTTCCTCTATCTCTCGGAGGACAACAGTTGACTCCTCGATTTTGGCTAAACCGTTAATCCTAGAACTTTTAAATAGCGTTTTCATAATCTGCATCAAATTCTACGCCATATCGCATATCAAAACATTTTTCAAAAAAATATTTCAAGAGTTTAATTGCCGTTTCGAAACTGGGTGATTTCGCATTAGTTCAGGGGCTGGTTCGTTTGGGGTTTCCTCGGAGAACGCCAAAAAAATTCCACCCCACACAACTGCACGAGACTGTGTCGCTTAAGCGATCGCAGCGCTCGGTGGCAGGCACATAGAGTATAATTGTGCAGCCATGAATGTCATATACCTTTATATACAATCCTTTATTCAGGCTTTAACATAAGAATATGTTTACAGAGTTCCCATGTACGTAGGAGTTTGGTATAATGCGGAATTGTAGCTAGAACACAACTGCAGATCAACACCAAGTAAACCTCTTATTTACAATATTTTTTAAACATCCCTAGAATATTTTGAACGGAAAGAAACTGTATTCTCCCTCAAAGTAGATCCAGTTCTTGAATGACATCTCATAATACCTTTACATACCTCGACGGAATTTTTTATTCTGGCTACATTTGTAAATACAATATCGAATTAAAGCTGCAAATAAATTGGTTGATCCACGTTAGAGACGTCAAATTCATATTTTAAATAGAACATGTGTATCATGTAACAACAACGACACGCCTAACTTTAGCGAGACCTACTATTTGGCCGATCTTATACAGATTCGTTAAACGACCACAAATAACCTTTTAGACCGGATCTATTGGTAATAAAATAAAGATAACCCACGAAGCAGATCTATATAAATACTAAACAAAGATCTGATTATTATTGTGCTCCAAGATTAGGGACAATGTTCCGGTCTCAAGGGATGAGCGCTGGAACGTTGACATAAATTCGATCCGATCTTTATTTCAGTCTGCTGACTCCGACTCCCTCAAGGAAAATTTCCAATAATACAAGAATACTCTCAGAATACTAAACAAGATGTACTACTTAGTTTACTGTAGTAGACTGTAGACTAACCAAACCAGTTCCAGGTTTCAGCAAAAATTGGCACATGATGAAAGAGTAAGTAGTACAGGGCGCCACGAAATGTTTTACGCGAACCAGTTTATTATTATATAGTTAACTGCTGAAATTTTCGTAGGATATGTATGTAAGCAGAACCATAAAGTAGAATGTGAATCTACTCATAATGTTTTTAAGTTTGTGTAGGTAATTTTAATTGAATTGCTTGTTTCTGTTCTCGTGCAGTGAGACTATCAATCGAGCCGAATGATCATTCTGACGTTATTTACCCCTTTTCTCAATTTTCGTTCCATGTAGAACCGAGACATGGGACCTAGCTGAAGTTGTAGGTTTGTAGCTTTAAATTGCTCAGTTGACAGAGTTCTAGCGGTTGAGGGTACTTTAGGAATTCGACTCACGTTTTCTCAATAGTACCTCGTTAGATTTTCTTCTTCTTCCCTTATCTCTCAATTGCTCTGAGTCAACTACTTTTTCCCAGTTCCCGAAAGTCCGGGAAGTTGTGTGTGAGTTGACTGTCAACTCTACAAAATAACGAGACTCGGTGTCTTTCCTCTAAACTAAATGCTGCTGGCGTTGGCTGCCTGGTTGTAAGTTGTACCTTACATAGATCAGGTTTCGTCCTTGTGTCACGCTTCCATGAGGCCATGAAGATAAAACTTAAAGTCTTAAAATCCTTTCATTACAAATCTCCAATTTCGAGGTGAAGACGTGGGCGGAATTTAAAAAATTGGCAACACTTCAAAATTCTTACGTATAACTGTCAAAATACATGTATGCATTTAACAGGATGCACTTTGCCTGAGTCTTGAGCTAGCGTCATAACATCATAAATATGCTCCATACAAACCTACTTGTACTAAAAATATACTTTATTGACTATCGAATACGAATACACCTAAAGGCTATTGCAGATTATGTACACATTTCATGTTAAAACCTCGACTGAGGCAGTTAGTCAATTTAAAGTGCCCTTTACAACAGCAAAATCAATTCCTGTACAATTTCAGTACAGACCCCACCTGGTAAATAATTAATTATAACTGAATTAACTTCCAAGCGTAATAAAGTACTTAAATATCAAGGAAATCCTGTAATCTAAACTTGCAATTTCTTTTGAATTAACAGCCTGGCGTGGGAACGTTTCGAAATTTCCTGGGCGGATTCTCACCCGGGCATCATCCCTCGTGACTTCCGGTTGGGGTCATGCTGTTGAGGTCGAGGACAAGGTAAGAGCATTCCTTCATCACTTTTGTAATGTATTATTCAGGCTTCCACCATGCTAATTCCGCAAGTTTGAAAAAAGCCATTAACTAAGTAGGCCAGTTAAGTCATCATTATTACAAAGAAATAAATTTTGTTTCACCTGGCTGCAAACGTATTACACTCTAACTAACTCCTAATATTTTCAACGAGCGAAACATTTACCTGTAAAGGCCATGGTCACAGAGTCGGACTATGAAGGTTTTTTTTTTAATATTTTCAATCTTAAATCGTAATACGTTTATATGCATTTAATTATTACACTTTGTGTGCAACTCCAGTCCAGATTTTATCTGAACTAAATAGGCTAGATGTATCTGTACTACTACATGTCATGCGTGTTCACTGCAAACACGTTGGAAACACAACACTGGTACACGGAGTTGGAAATTACAATTAAGGTGCATTTAATTGTTAGATATGTCAAATTCTGCAAGTTATTCTTCAATATTCAAAACGCATTGAGGTTTCTACACTTCGCATTTCCATAGTTCACGTCCGGTTGCTTTATAAATATTTTTATTGTATATTGGTGAACGTTTTACATATACTCAAGATTCAGTGCTGAGGTGACAAATAGATTTGAGGTTTTATTGTATTTACGTGGGTTGAACTGGAATTCACAGCGAAACCCATAATTTCAATTTTGATTTGATTATGCAGCTATTTAAATATACAATAATACGAAATGAGAATCCTTGAAATCATGCCTAATGCTACCAGGAAGAGTTGATTTTGATAGAGCACGATTCGGCGGAGGGTTGATGTTGATGAGAATCGACTCATGTTGTCCACCAGGTTCATGAATGCAGAATGAGTTTGTAAGTTTGTCTGATGCTTTTGTGTCCCCGTCCAGAGCACAAAAGGAACAGAAGTGCCTTTTGTTCTGTATCGTAAGGGGAGAGGGCAAGTTCTGTCCTCATCTGAGTCTACACATACATTGTATGTACATTCGAGAGGGAGCCCCAAAGCCTTTCCCCTTTGTTCTTCCAAGTGGAATGACACACTTGACAAAATTCCGCTCTCCACACAACCCCAAGCCCCGCTCCACCACTAATATTATGAGAGACAAGTGGCCTGTGTCAAGTGCCTACCTACGCCTTTCACCCGAACAGATCCCGTTTCAGGAAAAATCATAACTTCTCGGCAAGGCATCCTGCATTACTTCGACAGGGTTGCATTTTGCATGTGTTTATTTTATGGATTTGAGGTGATTTGTCCTATTTATTGAATTTTTCTAAGTATTCATGCACGATCCCAGTCTAATCTCACAAAATGGCTATTTGCGTCGGTACTGATACTGAGGTTACGTTGTTAGGAGAAAGTTTGCTATAAAAAAATAATTAACTATTTATATTTAATAATTAACCTATTCATTTTTTTAAATATGGTTTTCATATATGCGTAAATCACATAATTTCAAAACGATGTTGCACGAAATTCGATTTATACCTTATTATGAAATCAGTACTGGGTTCTCCCAACCCTGACCCCTTTGTAAAAACTCAAACTCGCGTAATATTACTCACGACCAGGAAATGATGGGACATCCCTAATTAATTAAAGATTATTCATATAGCTATGGTACACCATGAAGAGCGTATGAGTCTGAAATGAATCTACTGAATAGTGAATAGGACTTTGCCCTTCAATTTTCATTACATTAGAGTAGAGAGGTTTAGAGACCTAGGAATCCATTCATATTTGACATCTCGTGAGCGGGACAGAGAAAACCGGGCTTATTCCTCCCAAACACGAGATGGTCCACTTGGAAACCCATCAACTAATGCATTGACATTGAGTTCCACGAATGGGACTTTCCCATTAGACAGCAGAAAGAGGAAATAATTTGGTTGAGAATCCATCCGCCGTCTTCCTTTCTTCCCACCGGAACTTGGACTCATAAAACTCAGGACCCTCGTGTAGTTTCGCGACAATTCAGCGATTACAATATGCAAAAATTTATCGAAGGTTGTGATAAGTCAGGTTAGGTTCGGTTAGTTTCCTAATACTGTATTGCAGTGAAGCACGTAGCGAATCTGTATGATATTTTAAACATGACAAAATTAGCAAGAGGAAAGCAATAACCACACGAGAATACTAATTGTATGGAAGGAAAAAAATCTGCTGCAAAATTTATAGCCCAAGAAATCCACACCATTAGATAATCAATATATATAAGATAAGATATAATATAAGATTAATTTAATAAAATTACAAGTGCGTTTTGAAATATCATTATCAATTATCAATAATGCATTGATCCAAACCAAGCTGCTATACGCTTAATTGAATGCAGACCCAAAGCGCTCTCATCGAATTGTCGGGAAACCCGTGCAAATTCTGGAGTGATGATGAGCCACGGGACCACGAACAAAAGGAAGGAAAAGCAAGGAAGAAAGTAAATTGTAAATCGGGAAAGGAAGTGTAAATGGAATTCTCTACTTGTGGCCTTCCTTAATGGGCTCTCTCTTTCTCGTTCTGAACATTAGCGTTCCGCCCGTGTGCTTTCCCACTTAATAGAACCATGATGCTCGGATTCCACACATTTCTCCAACAATCACAAACAATATACCACACAAATGACATAATGGACTCTACCTTGTGCTATAGGATACATGGGAATAGTAATGTATATTTGGAGCAAGTCGAACTAATCTAGGATTGCATGATTTTCGTTTAGTTCTAAACCTTGTAAAAGTACAGACTAGAAAACCATGATAATCTAATTAGTATTTTCTATGGATTTGCGGCCATTCAGAATTTACTATTTAATTTGTTTTAATAATACATCCCAAACTTAAATGCAGTTCGGGCACCACTTTCGTTTGTTGAATCCAATTTTCCGTATGTTGGATTCCGATATTGACGAATTGTTTGTAGCATAGCTACACACAATTGTAGCTATGCAAAGTGGCGTCTGGCGGCGTCACTTTGTATTTAACTAAAATATATTCACAGGACATCCAGGAATTTTAGTAAAAATTAAACTCCCAGGTCGGGTCGTGCCAGAGGCCAATCAAAAGTTTTAACTTTACCTCAACTTTCTGAAGTTTTGGTAAATGTGGCGTGCGAACAAAGTTGTATTTGTTTGTACCTTGTAGCTGTTAAGTTGATACAGGCCAGAGACCTGGCTTGGACAAGGTTTACTCTTCTATCTGCTCTAGCTTAGCTTGCTTGGGATGGGAAGGGCAAAAGTTTTATCGGGAAAACAAGAGCTGGATGAGTTTGTTTAGTTTTGTATGTCTCTGTGGCCTCGCCCTCCACTTTTCAATTTCGCCGTCGTTTCCATTCCAGCTTTTCGACAATGTTCGAATGAACTAGTTTTGATTTGGCAATTCTTGACGCGATTCATTATGTAATGGTAATGGTCTACGTGAAGCTAAGCTCGAGCTGATACTTTAGTATTGGTGAATTAACATGCTGTGAATAATATTATTGAATGGCTCTATTTTAATTCCACTGACGGTCGAAATCGTTCATGTTTAACTTGAATTGTAACTAGCTACATAGGTAGACACAAGAAAATTTGATCCAATAGTACCTATTACGGCTTCTATCGAACTGCAGCGAATTATACTGTTAGTGACTGGTTGAATCGAAACTTAGAATGAACTAGGAAAGTAAATAATACAGATTTACTGTTAGGCGTGCTTATAGGTAATACTTACAGGTACAGAACAAATCTAAATTTTTATTTACATTTTTATAATTAAACAGATCTGAAACAAATTGAAGGGTGGAAAACGGCAGAAACAGCAAAGATAAATTAGATTCCTATGTCGACAGAGGTTACTTTAGAACATAAGTGTGAATCAAGTTTTTAACTACAAATATTGGGACGTTGTGTTAGAAATTATCCTAAAACAAGAAAACCATTTAGAACCTGGTACCTGGTACAAGAATTTTGTAGCCGTGGTTTAAGGCAGGTATGTTACGGTTCGGATATAATCTTGGTTCTGTTATAACCGAACCGGTTCGTATATAATATTGAATGCGGTTTTTGC
>JAQFYT010001952.1:0-14379 GCA_034694925.1 Ceratophysella denticulata | reverse complement strand
AAAAAACAAATGCTTAGCTTATGCACCTGTTCATCCTCTTTCTAAAATGCCTTCATTTGTCAAAATCCGTTGAGGTTCGTCAAAGTTATGGGCTTCAATATCTGAGCCTTAAGCTCGCAGGTCCTGCAAGACCTGCTAAAACACAACAGCTTAAAAATGAAATTGCTCAATGAGCTGAAATGAATGGATTCCAGATTCCATCACTATCATCCATTCTCATTCATTCAATTACTCAATGTTTGTCAAAACCGTTCTTATCCAACATCCAAATGACATGATTTGTGCGTAGCAGGTTCACATTTTCCGCACCTATTTGCTTATAAATAATCATAATCACAATTCGTACTTATATAACGCATAAGGCATTAGATTAGGCACTGTTAATTTCCCATTAACTACATGTTATATTTACCAGTCGATATCAGAGAAAACTTCGTATGAAAACGAAAACAAAATAACCGTGGTCTTATCTACAATTGATTACGAGATGTGTCATGCATTGAGCATGAGCAGTATACAGGGTGACGCTATATGTTTTCCTCCGGCTCGCTGCGGAGAGCGTGAACGTGCGCGGCTCAAGGTTCCGTGACATTTGAACGTTCCTGGTTTTGAAACCATGTTCTGAATGATATGACAATTGACACAGGTAGGTTGGTGAAGGATTTGGATCAATTTTGCATCGATTTAAAACACGTTAATGTTATGGTGGACCATTTAAACAGCTGAAAGAGCGGAAATTCGACCTTTTTCACTATTTTGCTCTGTCCAGCGGCCGCTTGCAAGAAAACTCCAAATATTATTGCACCGTTAGATTCGCAATAAAATTTGCTTTAATTTTGGTATATCATATGTCATTGTACAAGTTTTGGAAGTATGACCTACACTGGAGAAAGGTTTTAGCGTCACCCTGTACACAAGTCGGGCACACATGAACCAAAATAAGATGCATTGAAATCTATGTAAAACATATTTCGTTTTTTAAATGAATATCTTCCGTGTTACCTAAGCATAAGCATAAACATAGTATTATTAAGTCAAGTCAGAGTCAGAGAGAATCTCAAACTCCAACCTCAGCCAGAGTTGTCTTGTCAGTCAGTAGAGAAAACGAGATAATAGTAAATAGTACACAGTAATAGGTTTAAAAGAAGACAATAACCACGCTAGGAATTTACAATGTAAATGTTGAAAACTCGAATGAAAGGAGAGAAAATAAAGAGATTTATGGAGCAGTGAAACAGAGATTAAGACTCCAAGCTCGTAATCACCTCATTAATTCCTAATCTGGGTGTCTATTCGGAAGTCTATTCCGAGAGCCCTGCCTGGGTGCTTCCTTGGTTATTGACTAAACAGTAAACAGTCGGTAGCTCTTAAACAACGCAACACAGAGCCAGTAGGAGCAGCAAATCTTGGGTCGGGCGGAAGTGCAGACGATAAAACATGAAAACATGAAAAAACTGCATTGTTCCCAACCTCCTTCGTATCATAATCCCATCTCCTTAAATTCTCCTGCACAACACTGTTGTACTCAATACTCAACTAAAAAAAACCGCCCGTGTATTTTGCACTCATCAGTAGTACAGTGCATTAGTACTGAAACTGAATCAACTCGTGAGTACTTAAATCCTAATAAATCAACACGAAAATGCTATCATACCAGGCATACTTGTAAAGTGAAAGTCAAGGAGAAAGCCAGGCTGCTCTTTTATTCAACCTTAACTGAACAAGTAAACTGGCCACACGGAGTTATCACATGACAGGTTCGCCTGAAACAGAGCTTCCCACAGGGTCCCACACGCCACGGAAATTCAATTAGAATCAATTGATCCACCAGTGACAAATTAGTTAATTTATTGCTCAATATACGTTAATTGTCCACTTGATGACAATTAAAATACTTTCCCCGAACCGAACTCAGTATGGGACTTATTTGTTCATGTAGGCTCGTGTGGTGTCGTACAAATTAGCCCTTTCATCTCCGTTTAATCGTAATTAAATTACCAGATATTTAATAAATAGAAGTTAAGCGGCGCCCTGTAAAGTTTCTATTCTTAGATTCTACAAATACACCAAAAACTGAAACATATATAAATCTCCGATCGAATATATAATGGCATTGGTATTATTGATTACTCGTTTCCCCTTCAGTATGTACTTTAACGCTGTTGTTATCCGAGGAATGAAAAATGTTTCACTCCGGTGAACCCCAGTAAGTCATGCCGTGTGGATATAACGCATTTCAGGTATTCAATTCACATAATTTTCCGCACGACATTACAGTACGTCTTACGTCAGTGCTACATAGCACACTGTAATGTATTGGGGTAAACAATAACAATACTAAACTGTGGACCTGTATCTTTGGTCCCCCAAACCAAATTGATCAAATGACATGCACCCAACATTCTTGAAGGGAACATTGTCATTTGGTCGCTTGGACGCTGGGGGCATTCTACAAAGAAAATCAGTCACTTTTGTGCAAGAAAATTGAAGTTGTTCAACAAAGTAAGATTGTTCATTTGCTTATGGAAATCAAAGGTCAAAGGTCAACTAGTTCATTGTATTTGGAATCCTAAATTACCCATGTGTACTTTGACCTGTGGAAACGGAACTAGGTAGTTTCCATCATCACAAGCCACGTTTGGTTGAACAAAATATTGACCGGGTCAAATGGGAATTGGTCAAAATGAGGAGGTATGAAAAGTCGTGGAACTAGTGTGCGGGGTGAGTGACCTGAGCTCCCGCCCCTCCAGCCACCTTTCCCCCATCTGCCCACTTACTACGAGGCAGAAGGAGATGAGGACCGTGGTTTGGACGGAGGCACGCCCGGCTTACAACCCACCCGCAGTGGCCTCGCTCTGCCAAGCTCCAAGCTCTTTCCTACGCAGCACCTCCATTCATACATACATAGCTACATAGGTACAGTAGGCATCATTCCTAAATATCTGCCTCTATGTCCCCCAAAAACCACCGCACCACTCCACTCCGGATTCCTACATATTTACAAACGTACTCATCCCAAACAAACCCTCTGCGGTACTTTGTTCTTAAACCCAGGTACATTCTTCAGTTCTGCAAACTGCAAATTCAGAAGACTTTCATCTGTACAAACTCCCATGTTCAATGACCAATTACCACAACATTCTACATTCAACGCATGCATAACTTGCTATACAAACTAAAAGGGTTGTTTCATTCATTCAGTTTTCGAAACATTCATTAGGGGAAAAATATAAACGTTCAATGAGAAAAAGAAAATAGAATCTGCAATGAAAAACAAGATTTGTGCAATAAGTCTGCATGACAGTAAATATATTAGTCATGTTAGGTTAGGTTGAAACGTTGGCGGATGAGATTGATCCGTTCTACAGGTTAGGTTAGGTTTTTGAAATACCCAAATGACCAACAGCTAACCTAACCTATTTGGAATAATAGACCAATTTTACTTATTGCAACATTCCATTTCTTATTGCAAGTCTTCTTTTACATTGCAGATTCTATTTTTTTTTATTGCATCGAAAAATGCCACCCATTCAATAGCGCTGAATTAGAAGAAACAATGCATGGTAACGGTATTTCGTACAAGATGTGCAATGCAAGGTGCAAGTCTGAATAAATCACTGGTTCGGTGTATTGTAATTTTGACATCTGATCTACCTGGATACTTGGAAATGCGCGTTGCGAGAATCTAAGAATAACCTAATTCGAGTATAAGAAACGAACCCCTCAATAAGGGTCACCGAATCCAAATTATGTTGTGAATACCATTATATTTTCTGCAAAACGCACAACTACTGGCTTGCTATTTGCAAATTTCCAAATTGGCGAAGATTTCGATTTTGAATGAAGGGATGGTATATAAAACAATGTACACAAAGATGCAATCTTAGGTGTTCAACCCTGGCCTGGTGGCAGCCAGGTAATCCATAGGAATTCCTGCAGAATGATGCAGGTACTTTCCTACCTATATTTTAGGTATTAGGTATACATTGTAGATACAGGTAGGTAGCGGGAATGAATTGAATGAATGCCATTCCGATGAGAGCTCGTAAAAAAGTTAGGAGAGATGAACTCGGCTTCTTCACACGGGCAAAGGAATAGGAAGTTCACATACATACCTTAGAATTGATGCGTTGCAGTTTTCATTGCATTGTATAATGTATTATTTAAGTGCTCTCTCTCTACGACTTTGTGTGTGTCGGTCTTCAACTTGATGACCAATATAAAACTAAAACAGCTATTTGGGTACAATTACAATAAATTGGATTTCCGGTTTGAATGGAAGACTACTTCTGTGTACTTTTACGTTTGCTTTCTTCCGAGCTTGTAGAGAGCTAAAGAGTCTATTGCGTACGTAACTAGGATACGAGATACGAACGAAGTATGATTAATTTGATATAACCGTATCCTTGATCTTGACCCTGACCTTTTCTCGAGAGAGCATTTCTGCGTACCTAAGTACCTATCAAATCAGCGAGATGTTTTCTTAAGTTACAAACATCAAAACAACATCAGAGAGTCGACAGAAGAGTCATGCTGGTACATGCTATGCTCCGTCTCGCAAGAATTATTTAGTAAGTGTAGTAATGCGAAATTCCAACGTTTAACGAACCGGGTTGGATTTCTGTTTTTCTGCTAATTGATGCAACAACAGAAGGTTCATTTGACGGCAGGAAATAGAAATAAAAAAAAATTATCAGGTTACGATCTATCATCAAACCGGGCATTTTATGGAGTGCACAAGTGCACACAAACAGAACATATCCATACATAGGTACGCAACGCATGCATGGGAATTGGGAAATTCCTTTGCCGGAACAGCCTTGATAGTTCTTACATATTATTATCAACAATAAAAGTTACTACAGGACAGCATTAATGTAGCATTACCGAGCCCGAGTGGAAAGTGCAGGTAGTTTTCATAAACATAAATCAAAATTGCTAGAAGCTCTATTCATTTCATATTCAACTTATACCTCTAAAAATCCTAGTTCGAAGAACTATGCAGTATCTGTGGAAAGTAGACCAACGCAACATTCTAATTCTAGTTAAATACGTTTGAATTCGAAAATATCTATTCCAAAATAAACGCTCTTCAGTACCTATAGAAAAGTTCAACTCAAAACGCAGAATCGAATGTTTCTTACCTAAATATGTACCTATACATGTGTATCATGCTTTTGATGAACCTTACAATTGCATAGCCTCTCTCTCTATAAGCAGGTAGCTTCATTCAACTTCTTCTTTTTAGTGAACCGACATTAGCTGTCAATGAGGAGCTAATAAGGCAAACCAGAAACCAGAACAGTTAAGCATTTCCCATTCCAATTCTAAATCCTGATTCATTTTCTGTCGCTACCTACGATTCTACGATGTTGATCTACCCACACTCATTAGGAAAACGTGTGTGGGATGAAGCCGTGTAGCTCGATCACATTTCCTAGTACAAGTGACCAGGGCCTCAAAGTGGGTTTCTTTCTTAATTTAACCTTCAAGAAATCTATAATTCTCAGCTTGAATTTGAAGCCTTGATCGTAGTTAAGCCAACTAGCAAACCAGTGTCCAAAATGTATATGAAACCTAAATGAATCCAGATGAGGTCACGTACCAACAATGAAGAGTTTTTGAAGGGGCCCGAGGAGGACACCGGACGAGATCTTGACTATACAGCGGTAAGTCCCTTGGTCAGAGACGTCGGAGTTGGAGTCCATTTTCTCGACCACTTCCTCGAAGATGAGGTCGAGACCCGAGAACTTGACTCGTGTGGAGTTCTCCAGCTCGGTTCCATTCTTGAACCAACGGAGTTCGAGGACGGGGGCTCGGGTCCGGACGCCGCATGGAAGGAGTAGCGGCTGATCCTTGACCGCGTAGAAGGACCGACCCTCCTGGTCAACCGACACCTCTTGGGCCCCCAATACCCCTGCTCAACGCAAAAACAATATCAAATTATTAATATTTAGCTAAAAATGCAAAAATTACGTGAGAATTCACATTCACATGCTGCTCTTGGCTTGAAGAATACAATAATGTTCAATGTTTCAGTAACAGGTCAATTATTTTGTTTTGGTGAAAGTTGGAAAGCGGAGAAAGAGACAGTTGATCAAAGCGGAAATTCAATATTCAATATGGATAGAGCCTCATTTTACCTAATCACAATGGGGGTGTTAATAACACTGCCAATTGATCAACGATCACAGTAGACAGTTGACTAATTTTAACGAACTATTCTATCACTCAAATAAAACAGCAAAAGTTGAGTTCCGATTGAATAGATATCCATGCATTGTAATTATGTTACCTAAGCGTTATATAGCAAAAAGTATCCATACACATACATAAGTTTACTTGTAAAGTTTTTGCTTTGAATAGGTAAAGAATAAATAAGGATCAATTTAATATCCCTCCCTACTGTTGAATGTTGAATCTTCAGTTAATCAAATAGTGCTCCAATTCGAACAACGGAGTAACAAACAAGATTGTCTTTGATCCTTCTCGATTTCAATTGACAAATGGTACGCCTACTGAAACTCACTTCCTTTTTCCTTTGTACTTATCACTTACTTAAATAAGTTCAATTTTCATCTCACGTTCAGAAAATATAAATTATTTTATTGAAGTAAATAAATAAGTCGTTAGATCTCAACCTTTTCAATTCCTGATTATAATTTGACCGTAAATATTCGCATTCGCATACTTAACTGTAATCTGCATTTGAGCACCCACCTGCACCTGACAACTAGAAGTTAAGTACCCAGTTACCCTATACAAACCCATCGGGTCGTTGATACATGATGCGCTTGCATTGTCCACTGCATTGTAATTATTATAGCTCTGCGAACTTTCACTGATCGATTCGATTGATTTGACAAAAAGAAAACGGTGGCAAGAACGATGTCAGCAAAGACTACGAAATTTCTTAGTTGCAGTTCAGTTTTTTAATTAAGCCAAATATCAAATAGCTTAGATCTTAGTTATATATCTTAAAACGGAAGATCTGTAGGTTAGGTATTCAGCAAGACAGATCCAATAATACTATTGACATTCAATTATGAATTATGAAACGAAATTAAAAATTTCAACTTTCAATATCCAACTTTTCGGTGCGGACAACGAACAACCGCACTAAGTACTTGCGCTATTGGTGTAGGTTTAACTACCCATATTGACAAGGTTGCCACATTTCGTGATTGTTTCGTATTGACGCGTGGCATCGTGTTTGTTCGAGGCCTAAATTAAAATCGTACTGAGTGAGTCCGAATCTGGCCTAGGGTCCAGAGTCCAGAGTCTTGGTTAGGTAAGTACCCGGAGTTTGACTAACCAGTAAATGCTCGGACTCAAGTAAGATCTTCCAGTACATGTGTATTCACAGGTCGGCCCCGCTGGGTTTATACATTATAGTTAGGTTAGGTTAGGCTTCTCAAAAGCTTTTCGGGCTTCATCGAAGACCTAACCCAACCTAACTAGAATTTATAAACCTGCGGGCGTTTCGGAAAACCTAACCTAACCTTGTAATAGGACAAAAACTCTTTATTCTTTGCAGGCTTTAAGTAGGTATCGTAGAAAGACCACATGAGTCCGAGCATTTACTGGTTTGTCGGAGTTTGAGCATGAGAACTATTATACCGACTCGGACTACCTACTAATAAAATAAAGCTCAAGCCCACACGTATCTATGCAAGTACTCAGAAAAAGCTTGAAGCAGTACATGGGCCTTGAACATTTATTAAATTAAATAAATCCCAGAGTGAGTTTCCTGGAATTACGCCCTTACGCCTACCAACAAAACAATCCTTGGTAAATACCTCACAAAAGTTTTGGAATTGAAAACAAACCCTTCTAAAAGTTTAGTAGATCTCAACTCAATCGGAAGACTCAAAACTGTGCTGAAAAACATGGACATACGGCGTGGGCATGGGCTCTCACTCAAGAGTTGAGAGAAAGTTGGTGAAAGCAATGCTGATGTGATGAGATGAGTGAAAATCCCATGGCGTCTCCAAGAGAAACGCGGGCTCTCTTCCTCTTCCATGGACAGTAGACACTAAGTACTTACTCATATTAAATTACATTTCCTGCTGCCTCCCTGAGATACTCAATGTCAATTGTCAATGGAGACAATAAAGCTCTCAAGTTCCTTGTCACTCTCACTCAGGGCCACACGTGCTTCAAACTGACAAGCTCACAATTAAGTACGTACGTAGGGAATGAAATTAAACTAAAGATGAGAGCAAGAACTTTGTCAATTCAATCAAATAATTCCAAATACTTAAATCAAACCTTCAACGTTCGATGAATTTCGACATCAGCTCAATAAGTACATAGAACCGTAGCTGTAGCTATGAATAGGCAAGTACTAAGGTTTCAGCAGGACACAAACATATAATCCTAACCTATAATTCTAACTTTCTCCGTACTCGTACTACTGAGCGACGCTTTGATACTGTAATACTGTAATGTAATCCAAATTAGGACGAAATAAGCCTGCCTAAGGTATGATATACGTACGTATCACGTACGTAATCATGTTGATATGTGTCTTCTCGCTCAAGCTCAATCCGCTGAATCAGTTCTTCGTCATATTTTTACTCAAACAAAAAGTACTTACGATGCAAAATATATTGAAATCCTTTGTGACACGTAGGAAAGCACGAGGTTCGGTTCGATGTTCTTTCCAACTTAAACGTAATATTGATAGAAAACAAAACATGAAACCCGGAACACGGACTTCCGCTGGAGTGTACAAACAAGATAAAATTCTCTTCGTTGGCTCACGTTGTATGGATGGATATCATATCATTTGCCTTTTCCTTATGCTCCTGCTGATGTTTTCTATACATTATAAAATACCTAAATCTCTAACTGACATGACGGGCCAGGCCCAAGCCCAGCTAAGGTTTTGGCTACAATTTTACAGCAAAGCATGATGAAAATTCGAATTCCAAGAACCGTAAATACATATCGATAGTTAACAAACCGATTAGCAAGCTTTGATTCGGCGGCGATACATAATCGATAAAAAATCGTAGGGGTAAACCAAGTTCATGCACTTTCCGTACTTCCGCGTACTTTCCCCGAAACCCGAAACATAACGAGATCGGAAATTACGCGGTGAAAGTACGCAACGCTGCTTTCCTCATAGTATTCGCGTATGTTCATATACATCTACCTATTTCTTATATATAATCTATTTCTATTTATTACCTCCATTTCTCCGAGGACCTTGAGCAAAAGTGCCGGTGACCCCCAAAGACGACAACAAAAAAATAATTATCCCATTTCTGATTGCCGCCATAAAAATGAACACATGTGGACCGTCACACTTAGACGACTGTGGACACACTACAAGAACAAGTGACACGTAATAACGCGGAAATTGGATGCACACTGTCTCATCTCACATTAAACTAGGACAAAAACTGTTCTGCTTCTGCATATAATGTTATAATATCCAAGATAGTGAGGTGTCACTTGGATCTAGTGTCAGCGTCACTTTGTACCACGCACTGGTTCTCGTGATTTATTAATACTTAATACTTACTTATAGTACATGTGAGTAACCTCACGTATGTCAGTCTATTGCACGGGAGTCATTAAAACTTTGTTTTTGGTAATAAGTAAAATAAATTAGGTTGAATGCTGAGCTGTTAATTGTATAATTGTAACTTCCTGTTGTCTTTGTTGAGGAAATGATTTTACTTGACCTCTCTTCTTAGCTACCTTTGATGTGACCCGTTACCCACTGGACAATTTTCTTCATTGAACAACCTTGTTCAGCGGGCACTAATACTTGAATATTTCACGGAGCGTGGTATTTGTACTTGTGTGTTAGGTTAGGACACTAATAAAACAATCCCTTGAATTGATGAGCGACGATGGTGGCTGACAACCTCGACTTGTCCCTTGTCAAGAAAAAGAAAGTAATACCCGTAACAGTTCTAGCGTGTCACCCCTGTTCCGATCCGAGGGAACCGGGGGACTAGCTGCCAGTTTTCGAAACAATAAAATTCAAGTATTGTGGATTTACATTACAGAAGTAATGAACTGTCCATGAGCTGGTTTCCAGCAAGGTTCAAATGTCAAAGTTTTTCAAAACTTCGGTGCAAGCAATTATGTCTATGTTGTATGTTGACTTGTATTTGGAAATGTTGAATGTTAGAACGTAGAATAAACTGATTGGTCGTGGATTGGATTGCTGAGCGGTTATACAATTATAGGGTTGAGGTTGAGTAGTAACTTTTTTTTTAAATACGTAAATATGTTGTAGTTTTGTTTGTACCAAGTTGCAAGTTAATAATTTGTATTTTCGGGTGGAAAGTTGTGGTCAATGACATGATGCTGGAGTGGCGGGATAATAATGGTCGCTCTGCGTTCCACGCTCAGAAACATATTCAGGAAGTGTCAGCTGCGAAGTAGTGCGTATTGGCTGGGTGCCTACCGTGTTTGTTGTACGTCGTATTTGGTTGATGGTATTGTTTGGAGGTTGTATTCGGGCATTGGGGCAATAGCGAACCCGTAACCCTCCCGTGCCGTCGTGTCCGTGTTCGTGATGACCTCTGGACTTGGGGGGTGCTGCTGGAGTGACGAGGGTGCGGAGGTGAACTCGGCTCCTGTGACGGAGGTTGACCCAAGTGATTGAGGTGACTGTAGGAGGAGGACACAAGTAACCTGTAACCAACTAACCACCAACAAACTGACTGAACCAACTGGAACAAGTACAAAGCTTCAAGCGAGCCCAGTATTTTTTTTTATTATTTTTTTTTACGTTCTCCTGTGTGTGTATTATGCTTGGGTATTTTGTCTGTATGTTGTGTATAAGCAAAGATTGGATGGATGAATCTACGCATCACAAACAGCTTGGCCCACGCAAGAATGTAAACGCAGTAGAATAAGCAAGCGTTACGCGGCAGGAACACGCCTGTAACCACTAAAATCGTAACACGTCTGTAACCACTAAAATCGTAACATGCCAGTAACACGCATGTAAACACTAAAATCGTAACACGCCAGTAACACGCTCTGTAACCACTAAGACCGTAACACGCCTCTGTAACCACTATAATCGTGAAACGCCAGTAACACGCCTCTGTAACCACTAAGATCGTAACACGCCAGTAACATGCCTGTAACAACTAAAATCGTAACGCGCCTGTAACAACTATTAAAATCTTAACACGCCAGTAACACGCCTCTGTAACCACTAAAATGGTAACACGCCTGTAACCACTAAAATGGTAACACGCCTGTAACAACTAAAATCGTTACACGCCAGTAACACGCCTGTGACCGCTAATTTCGTAACACGCCTGTAATTACTAAAATCGTGACGTGCCAGTTACACACCTGTAACCACTAAAACAGTAACCATCAGTTTCTCTGTGGTCTGAAGCCGTTGTATCTTGTATCCGCCCATTATTGGAGACATTTTGAGTCACCATCCAATGTAATCACTTCGTTGAGTATTGTTAAATCTAAGTTTTACGTCGTTTAAAGTTTCTACAGTCATAGTCACCAAACAAACCTTAGACGTGCCCTTTACACCATATTTGTGTATACTCTTTCAGTGTATCGGACCATTGTATTTCCATTCTGGTATAGAGGGTTTGTGTAGAAGAAGCCGTTATGGTTAAAACGAGTTGCTAAATTGACCGCGTGTTCTTGCGCGTAAACTTCAATTATTTCGACCCTGCTGCTCTGGGTACTCTCATTGCCTTGGATGTGTTTCGCACGGCTTGTAAAAAACCTGGCACATTTATATTATAACCGTGCCGAGTGCCGACACAAATATCTACATATAATATTTTATACGGAACGGCAGAAGACAACCAAAAAAGCAAAACTCGAATATGCAAATCGTAAATGCAGTTTATAAAAATCACAATTCAACACCCTCTCCAATGGAGGATTGAGAATTGAACACATAAAGGAACAAAAACACGGTCAAGCTCGCAACTCGCAATTAACTAATTATACATAGTTTCGGCCTTGTTAAAGAAATTCACAAATTTTAGCCAGTAAACCTTGGATTGACCGGGTTTACCTATGTGAACTATTGTAAAGTTACCTTAAATTTTACTTTAGAGCCCGGATTTATACTGGTTTAAACTTAACCCACCGCGAATCAACTCTCAAGAAGATATTTGGGGAGATCAGGGAACAATTACATTGAATAGTGGACATTATTTTAGTTCAATATTGTAGCAACATTAAAATTATTTTGAATTATAAAGCGAAAATCCAGATTTATCTCAAACGTAAGTCCTTGTAAGCATATCCGGATGCCTTCGTCGATCAGTGCGAGGCAAGTGTGGGCCAGGCTGGAGCAGTAATTCGGGCAGAAGGGGAGGACGGTTGTGACTATGGGGGTTTTTGGGCCTCACTAGGCTCTTCTTGGCTCGTAATACTCGCATACTGGTATGGTATGCTTACTACAACTCGTGAGAATGTTGTCATTCCCTTCTGCCTCGTTTTACACACACACACCTCGTAGTCGTATTCGATATTCGTGTACGTATATCTCAGCTTTTGCTCCAACTTTACTTGAGTTTGAGTCCTGGGTGCGTAGTTTCTCTGATCCAACCACCGGATTTACGCCCTCCTATTTACCCACACAAAACCCAAGCCTCATCTTCTGCTGTATTTTACAATTTTACCCCGTTTACCACCACACACAGCGAAAACACGAACGCACAGTTCAGTTCAAAGCACCATAATAGCCCATACCACCTTCTCGGCGTCTTCCTTACCACGCTAATCATTATGGATTTTCTATGTAAATAAATAAATACCATAAACAACTAGGTACAATGTACTACCTGCACATAGGTACTTCTAATCTAAATTTCTAAACTCAACGCAAAATGTACTACGCAAGTACACACAGAGAAACGCATAGAATTTCTATTTATGGTAATGTTGCCAAGCCAATACGAATCTCAAGTCAAATTTGGTATATGAATGCTAAGTTCTATCAAGCTTACGGAGACGACACTGCAACTGCTTTCTCCGTGCATATAGTACACATGTAATTTGAACCTGAACTCAAAAGTCAAAACCCTTTTATTCTGAAGGACATAATTGTACAAAAATTACAACTATGTTACCTACATTGCTACACGTTTGCTGCGGAAGAATCATGGCGACACGGATAGCATGATTGAAAACATTAAAGCGAGGCAACAAAAGAATACAATCTGCGACATATGCCACGCAGCGCGAGGAAGTCCCAGGCAAAAGTCTATTATTAACTTCGCTAATGGTTCCATTAAGCCAGTGAGAAATAAATATTGACCCCCTGTTTGACCAAATTCGACGAATGTGTTATCGTCTGATTAATAGGAAAGGCGTTATATATGTAGTTCTCGTTAAATGGTATATCTCGGTAAGTGACCGACGACGTGTGGTGTGCGGTACGAGGCAGAAAAACATATTTTTTCTTAGAAAACAAAATGTTGATTCTAACGGGGTCTTATTGCTATTGTCATTGTGAAGCTTTCTACCGAGAAATACAGTAATACAGTAACAAATATTTATAATATAGTACATATACTCACCACTTCTAAAGCCATTAGTAAAATGTCAATCAGAGCATTGATCTTTGATCCAAATATTTTAGCTAGCTCGGATCATGGGCTTCAATTTACAAACAAGCCAAAGCCAACCCTTTGTATACTGCACAGCATAAATGTATGAGGAAAGTTAAAACATATACATAATTGAATTTGAAAACGTCGTTAGAAAAATATGAATATTCTATTGAAGTTGTTTACTTCCAATTCTGGTTAATTTAGCAAAATAATATTTTGCAGATTCCAAATTCCGATAATCAAAGTCACTTGTTACATCATTAGCTGTTAAAAGTGGAAGCTATCAAAACCAAATAAAAGAACTTCAAACACTGCAGTAAATCTGTAGAACGGGCTAATTCTATAATTCAAGTATTTGATCTGACACGAGTACTCTGTAATAACGATTGCGTCGGTGAATTGCACTTTTCCTATGACTTTTGTATAGGACTTCCGATTTCTAAAATTAAACCCATGATTGTATTTGATCTTTGTATGCTAATAAGTTCAAATTACAAAGAGAAGCGTCTAGTCGTGATTAGGATATCATTTCCATGTGGGCAGGTTTTTCCGTAGTTTCAAGCCAACGGACGAACATACATAGTCTATTGTATTCAATGGATTTTACATAATTCCTAATTCATAGTACCTGGGATATTCGATAAGAAAATTTTTGTATTTTAATTGTATTACGTAGTTTTTACCGCTCTGTAGTACCACACAGATTCCGGTTTTAAAACTTTTACTTATACGTCAGGCGAGCGAAGCGAGCCTGACAACCTATGAGAATCTGACTTGACGGTTGTCCGTGCTCGCTGCACTA
>JAQFYT010001951.1:0-14382 GCA_034694925.1 Ceratophysella denticulata | reverse complement strand
GCTTTATCCGTACTCAGCGTCAGCTTTCGGACATTCAATTCCTCAAGGACATAACTCTCTAATTTCTTAATTTCAGCGAGGAAGCTCGCATCCGTGTGAACCACAATAACTTCAGGAAGAGGAGACTGATAAAAATAGAATATATAAAAATTGTTTTAAAATCACAATATTTGAATATAAACTAACTGATATTCATTAGTCCACACCTTGATAGGAAGATTTGCACGATCTCGAGCCAAGCGCCCTAAATTGATGACAGTCTGCATCCCAGCTACTGACTCCTCAATGTTCTTGTCAACCAACCAGTCTCTGTAATGGCAAGATAATATTCGAAGTGAGCAAAGCTGTAAAAGTTTAAAGTCTCAGATCTCAAATGAGGTAACTGCATTAGCATACATGGTCTGTGGAAGCATGAGGTAATGAATACTGCTGCTATCAACGGTCGATGAAGTATCCTTTTTCAATTTTTTCAAGTTTTGGTACATGTATTCTGTGATGAACGGTGTGAACGGGGCCATGAGACGAGCAAGGGTTTGCAGAACAACAAATACAACTTCAAGTGCCCTGTAGCTTTCCTGTGAACCGCTTTCACCCTGAAAAGTAAAAGAATATTTCTGTAAACGTGGAATGACTAAACGGTCGTTGAAATCCGGCAAAAATTCAATGAATCTAAAATCTAACCTTGATACGCCTCCGATTGAGTCGAACATACCAATTGGTAAGTTGGTCAACAAACTTCACTAGCCGTGGCACAACAGTATAAAGACGGTAGCCAGCCATTTCTTGATGAAACCAGGCAACAAGGGATTGGATAGTTGACAGAATCCATTTGTCCATTACATTCCATGTTGCAACGTTTGAATTTTTGAGATCCTTCAGCTCATCATCAAACTTCAAGTTGAGGTTATCCTCCGAATCAACTCGAATAACATTTTGAACAAAGAATCTGTATGCGTTGAACCTGAGAAAATCGTAAATATGAAATTTAAAAAAACTTTTTTTTTCATTTCGGCTAGCGGCTTAGCACATTGTCTATAAATAAATGCATACCACGGGAGAAACACTTCTTTGAGCAAATCCCGTACACCACTCTCTTGAAATCTTAAATTCTCAGCCTTCACGACTGGAGAATTGATCAAATATAAACGAAGGGCATCCGCTCCAAACTGATTCACAATATCCAGAGGATCCGGATAATTCTTTTTTCGTTTCGACATTTTCTGACCATCGGAAGCCAAGACGAGTCCATTCACAACAACATTCTTCCAGGCTGGTTTGTCGAAGAGAGCTGTCGAGATAACCAAGAGTGTGTAAAACCAACCTCGAGTTTGATCAATTCCTTCAGCAATGAAATCGGCTGGAAAGCTTTGCTCGAATTTCTCTGCAATAGAAAAATCCAAAAATTAAACGGAATTGAAAAAGTTAAAAATGAGCTGATCTTCCAATAAGCATACCCTTATTCTCGAATGGGTAATGCTTCTGGGCGTAGGGCATAGACCCAGATTCGAACCAACAATCAAATACTTCCGTCACTCGTTTCAGCGGTGGGTAACCGGGGCGTTTGGAGGGGATCACGATCTCGTCAACACTTCAAATATTTAATTTACACATTATCAGCATCATGTATCACAAATTACAATACCTATATACAGGGTGACACGAAACGTTTGAGTCATTGAGCCGGATTTTGCTCCGTCTCGGTGAGAAGCAAACAAGAGATCGGTCGCTCCGGGAGCCGCTCGCTCTCTCTCTCTCTTGCGCTGCTGCTGCACTGTCGCTTGTAAGAAAAGTACGGGCCGTAGTTCCCACGGAGGGCCTCAAACATGTCGTGTAGCCCTGTACAAATCATGTGCATGATGAATTGAATAACCTCAGCCTTACATTTCCCGATGAATGTCAGTCGGTGCAGGCTTCCCAGATAGCTTTGCCAACTCCTCAATGCTTCCAACACAAACAATTTCCTGGCAATCCTCCGACATCCAAATTGGAATAGGCGTTCCCCAGTATCGATTTCGGCTCACGGCCCAATCTCGAGCATCACGAAGCCAGTTTGCAAATCGCTTTTCCTTTACAAAATCCGGAACCCTATACAAAAAACTGCGTATGACAAATCTGATAAAGAAACAATATACTTCTGAAAGCTAATAATGATTTACCAGTATGTTTTTTGATTATTAGCCAGTAATTTCTCCTGTAAAGGCTCCACCCGGATAAACCAAGATGGAATAGATCGGTAGATTAGTGGAGTGTCGGATCTCCAACAAAAAGGATAGCTATGCTTGATTGTGCCAGTGTGAACAAGAAGTCCTCGAGATTTCAAGTTGGAGCAAATAGCTTTATCAGCATCCTAATAACAAAATCAATATGATAAAACATCGACCATCGATTACATTAAATTAATTATTTCACATACCTTCACGTATTGTCCCAAGAAATCCGTAACAGGTTCTGTAAATCGACCCTTGACATCAACCGGACAAATCATATCCTGATCCTTTGTAATAACGCCGGCTTCCAAACAAATTCTGTCATAAAAGTACCCCCAAAATTATAAAAATTCATGTTGGACAAGAACGTGTAGAAACCTTAGAATTTAGAAATTAATTAATTACCGATTATCTTCAGCTCCGAAATAGGGAGCCATATGAACAACCCCAGTTCCTGAGTCTTGGGTAACATAAGTGTCTGACAAGACACGAAATGCACCCTGCTTCTTTTGACCAATGAAGTAATCAAAGAGTGGAACATATTCTTCACCCTTTAGCTTTTGTCCTGGAAACTTTTCAATTACACGATAGTCTGTGGGTTTCTTGAAAAGAGCCTCAATTCTGGCTTCCATCAGAATGTACTCCTTCTTTGTGGCTACCTCTAAATATAGAAAATTAAATTAGCAAATAAATCATTCGTGGATATTTCATCCTTGGAAATTAAAACTGCAAAGGCAAAGCGCCGTAACATACCTTCCAAATGCACGTAGATTAGTTCAGGATGAACACAGAGAGCCAAGTTACTTGGCAATGTCCATGGTGTTGTTGTCCAAGCCAGCAAACCGACTTTCGGCTTGGATACCAATGGAAAAGCGACAATAACTAAAAGAGAAACACGAGACATGTAATAAATCAACTCTCAGACACTGTAATTGCTATTTAAGTGTATGTATATGCGAAAATTACTAACCTGCCGGATCTACCACATCCTTGTAATTCTGGCTCATTTCAAAATTGGAAAGCGGTGTACAGCAAGCCGTAGAGAACGGCATAACTTTGAAGCCCCGGTAAACCATGTCCTTGTCAAACAATTGCTTGAACACCCACCAAACAGTCTCCATGAACCAAGGATACAATGTTTTGTAATCATTTTTGAAATCTAGATACAATTATGATCAATTAATTGGCCTAAAGAAAGTAATCCAAATAAGCAGCTACAGCATTTAAGCTTACCAATCCATCGACCCAAACGTGAAATAATGCGTTCCCAGTCTGTTGCATATCTCATTACAATCTTTCGGCATTCATCATTGTATGCCTTGATTCCCATTTTCATCACGTCCTCAGGCCCACTGATTCCCAAATCCTTGTCAACCTATTTACAATTTCATAACATTTACATAAACGTTTTAGACTGTTCCCTTCCAACAATCTAAAACGAGAGAAAATTCTTACCTCATATTCCACAGGTAAACCATGAGTATCCCAACCGAAACGTCGTTCAACATGGAATCCACTTTGGTGTGCGTACCGAGTAACAACATCTTTGATAGTTCCAGCCAAAATATGCCCGTAATGTGGTAAACCTGAACGCATAAATAAGGAAACCAGTGTCATTTCCCAATCTATATAGGCCTTAATATGGAATATATGTAATCGTGACTCAGGACGCACCGGTTGCAAAGGGAGGTCCATCGTAAAACGAGTAACTTGGCTTTCCAGCTGACTGCTTCAAGCACGAATTAAATACATCCAACTTGTCCCAAAGTGTTAGTATCTTTTCTTCTTCCTTCGCGAAGTTAATTGATTCAGGAACCGCCTCAACCTATTAATATTAATGTAAAACACATGGGACAACATTCAGCACAGAGTCACTTCACTATGAACTAAAATACTCATATAGCGGGATAAGTACCTTGACTTCTGGAGCATTAGCACTCTTGACTTCGCTGCTGCTGCCAGGAACTTTCCCAACTTCCGCAGTGGTGGTCACTGCAGGGGCTGTTGTTCCGGCAGGCTTATTTCCTCCTTTCGACTTCTTCCCCATTTTTTACTGTGGAATAAAATTGTGAACTGTGTTTATTTTAGATTTTTACATTAAGAATCATTACGTCACATATAATGGCATATACAATATACAAACCAGTTGCCAGTACTAGTAGTCAGTAATGCTAGCGCGCGCGGTGTGCAAAATATTGAGTAAGTGCATGTAAGCACTTTATGCTTTAATTAAGTAATGAACTGGCGGAGAGTACAACTCGAAAAGTGACATCGGACATCTCATCAGTTATCAGTCTGGTTACATACCTGGTCTATCAAAATGTTAAAATTAATGCAATTTGAAAGTCAAATGTAATGTCGTCAGTCATCAGTTGTCAGTGTAAGCAGCTGGCAGCGGTATACGCAATGCTTCATGTGCAATGCAATACGTTATACGTACGTACCTCCAACCTGGGAAACGTCGCAGACAAAGTCAAAAGTAATCAATACCAGAAACTAGGTGCTTGTGGTTTGTCACTTGTTGTGGACTCCGATGTACAAGTCAAATAATTTATATAGTGCACTATCCGGTCAACATGTGGTCATCCACATTTACGTCTGTTGTCTGTGCTGCCCAGAGTAGAGAAATGAATTTTGAACATTCCGTCTGTCTGTCCAAGAAGCCGGAGCCAGAGGTGCCGCATGTCTCATATTCCAATGTCAAATGTTGAGTCTACCCGCCATGTCCAAATCTAAAAACTCGAAATCTTTTTGAATGCAGTAGTAGTGTAGGCCCGGCGGATGCTATCCTCCAAGCCGCGCGCGCGTTCGCAAGGCTCCTACTATACATACACAGTAATGAACTCTATAATGCTTAATGGATAATTAAATACACATACATTCACTCTACAAATTAATTAAAATCCAAGCCGGCGTAATTTAATCCGAATCTTCAATGTCAATTTTGGGCTAAAAGTTTAGAACAATAGTGCAGATACATCACAAGACACAAAAGAGCGGGAATCCGAAAAAGAAACCGAGGTACAGTGAAAGTGAATAACAAAGGAGAAAGCAGTTGGCAGTCAGCAGCAGTAGAAAGCAAACTAACAACTACACACACGCACACTACACGGTCACAAGTGGCAAGTCACAAGTACGAAGTTGGAAGTAGTGCGGTTGGCAGTTTTTTTTAAAGTCAACAGATAGGTGACAGGTGAGTGACAGATCGAAAAAGGTGAAAAGGTGTCACAATCAGATATAAAGATTTACCAGCGACAATCAAATACTAATTGAAAACTGACACTTATTTAATAACTGGAATGGTTGAAACGGAAAACTGATCATATTAAGTTGTCAGTTTGCGCTATACTTCACATTGAACGTATACATATACATAAAATATTAAGCATATAATTATTCGGTCTTACACTAAAATCCACCGATGACCGAGTACACCGCCTTTGGTCATTGGTCGGTGTCCTACTTTTTGGTTAGGTTAGGTTATATTTCGATCCGGTACACTCTACGGACGTTAAAACTAACCTAGTCTAACCAAATTAATCAAACTTGGGTCAGATTCATCGATTTTTAGCAGGTCGGTGCATTTTAGTTAGTCCGTAATTATTCGCTATATGTTGTAGGTGTACTTACAAGCAGGTGACAGACAGGTGAGCCCAAGTGCCAAGAGGGTGAGAGCCTATTCCGCAAAAAAGTAAAAAAAAAAGAGTTGTGCCAGCAGTTTGGGACGTGTGGATCCTGACACTGACAACTGATGACTGACCTGAATATGAATAGCATCAGAGACACGCACACAAAGTAAAGTACGGCATGAAGTTCAGATTAACACGAGATCGACAAGTGTCAAATGTCAACGACCGGCTTGAATCTTTACTTTAGCCACACTCGAAAATGCAGTGATAACTTTATTCCTGCCTGTCTTGCTCTGTTTCGGCGTAGTAGTATAATTTAGCATCTAGGCTTCATCTGTCATCTCATCTGTCTCACCTGTCCTGTTGAATTACGTTTTTTTTCAATTCCAGTCACCAGTTTATTCTTCTTTTAACTTTAAAATGGGTAGATTGTGTATAGTTAAGTGCTGTCCAAATAGTAAGCTCTCCACTAAGGGTCAGCAGAAGATCCATACATTTCCGGACGAGACTCACGAAGTCATCAGAACTTCGTGGATCCAGTCGCTGAAAGTGTCTCCAGACTCAAAGTTTCAGCACTTTGGTGTATGCTCATTCCACTTTCTGAATTCGGACTATGAAGTTAGTAGGCGTGGAAAACAAAAATTGAGTAAAAATGCTGTCCCAATCCTAGTCGGTGTACCCAATACTGGTTATATTCAAATAGGTCAGTTCATTTTTCATTGCACGCAATTAATCCGGCAATTACGATGATCTTTTGTGAATAAGTACGATTATTGTACTGGGCGAAGCGATTTTTTAAATTATTGTATTTATTAGTAAATTTGGTTTAGCAATTATTAGTGGTGATTGTATACCTATATGAGTTGTGTTAACTTACGGCTATAATGGTTATTGATATTGCATTAGTTAGTTTAAATAATGCAAATATCAATTAAGCTGTGCTCGTGCTCTAGGTTTTGGGACGTGATCAGTGTGCGTGATGCAAGGTCACGTCTCAAACTGCTGGCACAATTTTTTTTTAACTTTTTGCGGAAAAGTTCACCTTGGTACTGACTATATTTGCGGTATTTATGTATTTACTTGCATGAATGATTGCAATTGCATGTTGCATTTGTAAACGATGAACCTACATATGTATGATATTTAATGTTTCATAACATTGAGATTGTTTATTCTATCTAATTTATCTTCAGCAATGCCACGACGTAGAATAGGACCGACGCGGGGTCAAAAGGCCCGTGGTAAACGTCTAGGCATGATGATGAAGGAAAGAAGAGAAAGGCAGCGACAACTAGCCAGTGAAGCTATAAATGCAGAGTACGAAAACGAAGAAGAATCTTCTCGAGTGGTAAACCATAAACCATTTCATCATTTTCGGCCTATTCAATTCAGCAAAAGTAGACCTGAAAGGCAACGGTGAATAAAACAGAGCTTTCATGGTCTTGTATTCTGGATTTATGATTTACTCAGGTCCAGTTGGAAGAGAATTCCTCTGCTCTGAATAAGTTCGAGTTTGAGGAATATGAACCTGATCCTGATCATAATCATGTCGATTTCGAGGACCATGCATTTGAGCCTGACTATAATCATGTCCATTTGGAAGAACGTGGCCCTGATCTTGCTTACAATCATGAGGACGTAGAGCAAATTATCCCTGATCACAACCGGGTTAATTTGGAAAATCCTTGCGTTAAAATAGAAGTAGACCATGACCCGGACTCCGACTTTTCCATTGATGCAGATTCAGCTTGTGATCCGTCTTGGAAGGAATGTCTACTGTGTGGCAAACGCATTCGAAAATCCGAACCCATACAAAAGGTAAATATTAAATATGTAGTTCTACTTACTTTAGATCCATGTGAAACGGACATTTTGTCAGTTCAGTGTCACGCTCACATTCAATTCAACTAATATTAATTAAATTGACTGCTAAGTTCATTTTTTCTTTTGTAGCTCGATGACCCGACCTCCAACTTGACCGAAGTCACCTGTTCCATGTTAGGCGTGTCCACTACAAGCTTTGAAGCATTCCTACCGAAAGTCTCATTCTGCTACAAATGCATTCATCGTCTAACCCAAGTTCGAGACTTAGAATCCCAAAAGGCGGCATTAGATCGTGAGATCCATGAATTAAAAACACTAATTCACATGGACTTTAGACAGCTTCTGAATCCTGAGGATGATGAGTTAGCTTTTCTTCGTAATGAACCGGGAATACGGCAAGCTATTATTGATGGTATGCTGATGAACAATACTATTCAATGCTAAACTGATAACTGATCTTATAACTCTGTTCAGAGCTAAAAAATTAAGCCTTTTTTTTGCAGAATCCAGTGAGTTCATTGATGAACGTGGGGCTGCGGAACCAGACGAAATGGCTTCGGAAGCGATACTTGTAAAACCTGAATGGGCAGAATTAGGCGAAGTTCACGACAAAGATCGCGTAGAGGAACATGATCCTCTTGATATGTACCACGATGAATCAGAACCAACACCAGTGGCCCATGAGAATGTGGATGACGAGTATCCGGAAGATATGATTAGTTTACCGAGTGACACGACCCCATGCATTCCAGTGGACGGAAGGCTTCCTGTACTCGAGTTGAAGCGGTATTCATTTGACCTAACTGGTGCTAAACCTACTGGGTAACTTAACTACAGTATATATACGTACCTATTTACAATGCTATGGAAGAATTATAATTGGTTTAGCATTTAAAAATTACAAAACAATGAATATTTCTGTATTTTAGTTTATTCACAAGGGCAGCCCTCATAAAACGTCGAAAACTGATTCGAAATAAGAGAAAAGAATTGTTAAAGAAAAGCAAAATGCAAGTCGTTCATCCAGAAACAGGTGAACTTGTCGAGAAATTGAAGTGTCCTTATGAGAAATGTACTCTTTCGTTTGCGGGTGAATCTCGCCTTCAAGTTCACATAAGAAGAAGGCATGAAGGTTAGTGAATTAATTGATTTTTAGAAAAATGCCGATACAAAATATTTTAAATATTTTTGTCTAGGAATTAAAAACCCGGAGATCTGTGATGTTTGCGGAAGGTCATATAAGTTTTTAGCTCAATTAAAACAGCATAAATTAACTCATACGGGAAATAATAATTTCAAGTGCTCCCAATGTAACAAAGAATACAAAACCATGAGGTCAGTCAAAATTCATGAAGAAGTTCACCGGATTGGAAAACGTTTTATTTGTATCACTTGTGGAAAGGGTTTTTCTCGTTCTCATCATTTGGTGAAACATCAGAATGTTCATAAGCCGACTCGATTTAAGTGTGATTTTCCTGAGTGCTCGAGTACCTTTGTGACAGAAAGTCAGCTTTTGATTCACAAGAGAAGGCATGAGGTAATAACGAAAACTCTCTAACTCCATTATGCTTTGCTTGTAGAAAGTTGACCACGTTAATTTTGATGTTTATAATTTTTCGATTAATT
Organism: Ceratophysella denticulata; assembly: GCA_034694925.1. Lineage (NCBI taxonomy): Eukaryota > Metazoa > Arthropoda > Collembola > Poduromorpha > Hypogastruridae > Ceratophysella > Ceratophysella denticulata. The sequence continues at coordinate 5,096 of JAQFYT010001951.1, read as the reverse complement.
TGCAGAAACCTGAAAAATTCAAATGCGAATTATGTGACACAATATACAGAACCAAGCAAAGTCTGGAAAAACACATCGGAAGAGTTCACGAATGTAAGCCTCCACGTCCGCGACATTTGTGCAGAGTTGACGATTGCAAGTTCTCTGCCGCTCGAATCTCTGAGCTGGCAAAACATCGATTAGATGAACATGGAGTAACAGAGTCACCCAAACTAAAATGTCATTTGTGCCCGAAGATGCTTGCTTCGGAAATTACCCGTGAAGTTCATCTCAAGATGCACGCAAATGATTTACAGTTCAAATGTAGGTTTTGTGCCAAGGCCTTTGCTGGTGAATGTCAAAGAAGTCGACATGAAAAATTGCATGGAATAACCTCGAAGGACTACATCTGTGAAATATGTGGAAAGGGCTTTACCAGGTCTTCTTATTTGCGTCTTCATCGTCGAACCCATTTCCCAAAATGTCCTGGGTACATTGCTCAGAGGAATACGAGAGAGAAAAAACGTGAGCAGAAAATTAAATTACTGACAGGAATGCGGGTAGCAGATCTTGTCAAAAGTCGAGCGCAGACGGATATTGACTTTACACGGGATCGGACAGTACCTTATTTTGAGGATGACGACGACGAGGTGTCGGCGTAATCATCGTGAAATCAGGATTATAGATACAAAATTGTTGTTTTTTACGGTTTTTTACATCGTGGGATATCTGAAGCGCACTTAGTTTTCAGTTCTGCTTGAATGAATAAAATTCAGAGTCTCAAATTAAGAAAATGCCGTATGACGACGCTATATCTAGACAAATAATTTTATTTTTATTCCAAATAGGGAAAACAATAGTACCATACATCAGAGTTTAACAGGAAATGCTTACGAGCTGCAGTACATTTATCAATCCTTCAATTACCTGATCAAATATTTAGATTCATATGCAAATAATGCAATGCATTCATTAGGTACTAACAGTAATATGTTGCAGATTTTTTCTAGTTCATTTCGTCTTGTACATGTACAATGTCAACGTGTACGTGTCCTACTCAACAAAAACCATAAAACTCCAGTCTCAAATACTAAAATTCAAGTCAAAACTATACTTAGACGCACACTTTTACTATGTAAAATAAACTATGGAGTTATTAGTGAATATTTTTTTTATAGTTTGAGTTTGGGTCGAAAAACAAAAACTAAGCGTTTCTGAAAAGGAACTAATTTAATTAAATATTGAATATTGAATCCAAGGTGCGTTTTGTCAGCTAGATTACCAAAATTCTAAGTTCATTAAAAGGATAATTAATTATAAAGAAATACAATGAATAGGTCAAAAGATTATGTCCAAAATGCGTTTTTAGACCGCATGAAAATACAGTACTATCTTCAGATTTGCGGTGGTGGTGGTCCAAAATTAGCTGCAATCCGAGATTTCCTTGGTTTCGTCTCGTTTTTAGGAGGTGAGGTTTCAGTTGATTTGGCCATCCCTGTAATATGCAAAGGTGAATAACATAAAGTAACAGTTATTTTAATTAGAATGTTGAAGAATTAAATATGAAGCATTAAAAATACAAATTACCTGTCAACAAAACTGAGAGACCAGGATAAGTCGAGCTTGAAGCCGATCTAGCGGGAGCCGTTTCGCTATTGTCAGATGATCCAGCATCTGTTCCAGCTGGAGCTGGAGCAACAGAAATGATTCCAGGAACGTCAGCTCCACCCTGAGCTGGCTGCTGTCTTGCCGAGGCTGCTCGGTCCACTTGCAGTGGAACAAATGGGTTATTAGCTCTTCTCTGTCCACGACCCTTTGGCCGCACTACTGGTTGAGTTGTTTGACCATTACTGGAACTTGCTGTGGGAATTGGACCTGGACCTGAAGTCGGATGGGAATAAGTACTTGATGCAACTGCAGCTGCAACTGAAGGTTGGAACTGAATGTTAGATCGAGGAGCAGCAGTCACGGATGGTTTTGATTGGGTTTGCGATACAGCCGTACTATTTGCAACTCCGAGCATTTGTAAGAGTCCTTGCGTTTGTTGATGGTATTGCCCAACTTGTTGCTGCTGCTGCTGTTGTGGAGCTCGAGGTCGTGCTGTGATCGGCATCATCGGCGTAGGTAAAGCCATTATCGGAGGAGGTTGTTGCTGGTTAGGTCGGGGCTGAATTCGAATTTGGGATGGCTGCGTTGGTTGTTGCTGTGGTCGTGGCTGAATCACGGATGGCTTTTGTGGTTTTTGTTGATGAGATTGGAACAGCAAATCTTGTAATTGTTGCGTTTGTGACCTCGTATTTTGCTGATCAGAAGGAAGAGACTGTTTCTTCTGTTGAGTCAGTGGTTGTTGCTGAGGCTGAGGACGGTTTTTCTCTGGTGACCGGTAGAAGACCTGGGTCTGAATACCTGAGGCTGATGGACCTGCACTTGTCTGATGCTGGGCTTGACCTGTAATCTTATTGGCACTCGCATTCTCAAGCTTGGGAAGAACAGTCTTATGAATTTGACTACTGTGCCCTGCCTCTCCGTTCACTTGTACATTAAACTTATTCTCGGTCTTGTCCTTCTCAACGAAATAGTCGAGGTAAGCCTTGAGGGATGGGAGCAGGGGTATCTCTGGCTCATCATCAGGCACAAGATCCGGATTACAATTACGGACCAAGGCTGCATAATCCAATCGTTTCCCTGTCACGACGGCCTTGAAATGCTGATTCATCACACGTCTGTTCTTCTTCCGTATGACTCGCTCCTCGTTCGACAACTTGTGGTCAGGAACAGATTCTCCAGGGAAACCAGTAGGATAGAAATCTGCAAATTCGTCTGAAAATCTGAATTCATAGCGTTCCCTCAATCTCTTATCCAATTCCACAGGATCGTAATTCGGGTCCCGGTCGTTTTCATCGGGAAGCGGAGCATAAGTATTTGCAGAAGCAGCTGGGGCGACAGTCTCCTGTAAAACATTTCTTTGTAAAATTCTTGTCGGTGCAAAAGTTTTAATTCCACTCCCAATTTCCGGTTGTGACAAATTCTTATTCAAATTGGAAGACGGTTTCTGAAGCTCTAGACACTCTCGTCTTTTCGGAAACAGTTCCTGAATTGAGTTTGATTTATGTTGTTGATGATAACTGGGTCCAGCTGCTTGGGCTTGGGGTTGGGGCTGCTGTCGTAGAGCATTCTTCCGACGTTGTTCTTCATGTTCGAGCATAACGGCTGCATCCGCCAGTTTCTGAGCATTTTGACTCAAGTTCAAGACTTGGAAAGGGTACAGCATTACCAATGTAGGTTTCCCTCGTTTTGGTGGAATGATGTCATTGGAGGAGGACGCAAGAGTGGAAGACTGAGTAGAATTACTGGACGGATCATCATTCTGACTAATCCGTAGAAGAGATTGGAGAGCTGAGCTCATCAAATTCGCAGTTTCATCTCTCAACTCTTCACGACTTGACGAAATATCAGTCTTGGAGTTTTTAGCCTCTTCTGGAGTTGTCTGGGTGTTGGGTCCAGGCGTAGAATCAAATACGTCCTGAATGGGGTCAGAGAGAATCACAAAAGTTTTCAGAACTGTGGAACTTGTTGAGCGGAAAGCTTCTTCTTCCTGTTGGGATTGTTCCGGTGGATCTTGAATTCCAACAATAGTACCACGCTGGCCGAGGGGTAGAGGGGCACATGGGTCAATGCATACAACTCGGTCGAGAAGAACAAATCGGGTTTCTCGACCAAAGGCCGACACGCATCCACGATTCAAACCAGGCTAAAAATAATTGAGTATATTGATTAGTCAATGCTGGAAATATAAACTTAGCTATCTCGACAACTATAATAATTACCTTGTACAACGAATTCGGTTTTAAGCTCAGAACAGTAGTCTTCTTCGGAAACGTATAATTAGTAGATTTCTTCTCCATAACATGCGTCCACACGTCATGCACGTCATCATCATCCAATATATTTGAGTTCATTGAAACTCGAGCCAAATCCTTGACCCCAGAGTCATCGAGCCAATTCAGAAGTAATTTTATATTCTCATTCGGATTTGTAGGAAAGATCTCGGAAGCGTTGTAAGAGTCCCTGGATCCTTTTGACCCGGGCCCGCTGTCAAAAAAGCTCTTCAATTCAGGGAATGCATCCGTGTATTCTGAAAAGCGACAAACATTCGTGAGTTTACATGTTTAATCTCCAGGATAATGTATTTATAAATAAATGTAAATATATTACCTTTGACAAGATTGATGGTTTTCTTAGAATACATCCACTGTCCATCAATTTTCCGAGTATATCCACGTACTTCCAAGTTCCTTTTATTAAATTTTAAACTCAGGCCAATATTCTCATTCCGAGCCTTCCCGTTCATTTCAAATTCTTCACTAGAACCAGAGTCTGAGGTTTCTTCAGATGTAGATTTTGTAGGTTCTTCTGATATTCCGCTATTCTTCTTTTTAGCGTCTCTCCTCGCTTTCCAGTTCTTCTTTTTCTTCAAATTTCGCTTACTCGCCGGTTGTTCCAGTAGAACAAAAACTGTGCCCGTAATACGAGAGAGTGCGTTACTGCTCATCCCAATTTGCCTCGCCGCATCATTTCCTCTATAGTAGTCTCTACTCTTGAGAGCACCGAGTCCCATTGTCATCTAATTGTAAGAATATATCATCCAAATGAAATTCAGAACATACTGAGGGGCCAGGAACGTTACTGGAAACTTTCACGGATTATTCGCGCGAGTATGAGTAGGTCATATTTCTGAAAACCGCACACAAATGATATACCAAATTAAAGAAAATGTCATTACAAATCTAGTGGTGCAAGAATATTTGACTTTCCTAACAAGCGGGCGCTGTGCAGCGCAGGAGAGAGCAAGCGGCTCAACGGCGACCCAACTCGCTCTTGCTGCTCACAGAGACAAAGCAAAATATGATTCGTTGCGGAGATCGCGACCGTGCGCCACTCAAAGTTCCGTGACATTTGAACGTCCCAATCCCAAGTGTTGAAAGCAGGTTCTGAATGATATGCTTATTGACCCAGGTAGGTTGGTGAAAGGTTTGGATCAATTTTGCATGGATTTAAAAGACGTTCATATGATGGTGAAGCATTAAACCGCGGGAAGAACGGAAATTCTACATTTT
>JAQFYT010001950.1:0-14383 GCA_034694925.1 Ceratophysella denticulata | reverse complement strand
TATGGTATATCTTCTCTATATTTACCTAAATTATATTCTAGATTCTTTAAAGTTGTTCATTCGTATTGTTTTTTGTTATGCACGAGCAACATACCTTTACAATGGGCGAAAAATGTCTATATGAAGGATTTGAACGGCGCGCTAGCCCGCTCCACGAACCAAACTGACGCGAGCGGGCTAACGCGTCGTTCAAATCCTTCATATAGATAGACATTTTTACGCCCATTGTACTTTACCTTCACTCTCATTGTTCTCTACGAAGAATTAAGTGATGTATTATGTAGCCAATAGTAGAATAAAGCCCTAGGATTTTAGGATACTTTGACTAACTGAGAGATACGATGTAAGATGTAACATTTAACTTCATTATGTTCTATGTTATGTATCAATAGTTGATAGGAGTTTATAAGGTTAAATTAAATTAAGTTTAAAAGAAATGTGTACAAAAACCTGTCATCAGAATATTAAAGAATACATATACTTACTTTACTTTAATTCTTTCCAGTTTCCAGTCCAAGAAATAAATTATGAAAAAAAAAATTTACTCAGTACTTACAAAACAAATTCAATGTAGTTTAAATTTTGAATTTCAAAGTGTAATTTCTTTTTCCTCCACGGATTCATCATGAAATTCCTCAGGCCCTTTCTTCGCCTCATAAACTTGACCATAGGCCGGGAACATATCTTTATACCCCTTCTTGGCACAAGTAGTCCGGAGAAAATTATATTTTTCTTTAGTCAATCCCAATTTTTGTTGCAATGTCAAAGCTTCTTCTGGTGTAAATGGAGACTGTCCCTCAGCTGCTGCTCCAATTTTGAGTCGTTTAACCATTTTACTAGCACGATCCGGACCCTCAAGTGTTTCCGCAATGAGAGTTGCAATATCATTATTTCCACGATGACGGAGTGTCCGAACTGTAGCCTTGAGAAGTGGTACAGTCTCATCTGATTGACTGTTGAAGATTCTTGTAACAATTTTTTGTTGCATCCGTGGTCCAATTTCATTGTAACTTCGGCGATTTTTTCGAGTTAATTTGACGTCCCCGTAAGTCAATCTCGGTTCACTTCTGGCTTTGATTTCTTTGATATTCGTAATTAAGAGCGGGTCACGCTCTTCCGTTCCAACTTCTGTTTGTTCCTCCTCCTGCTCAACTTCCATTTCCATTTCGACGATCTCAGCATTCATTTTGGTGGAGGTTTTTGTGGCGGAGTCATAAATGAAAACTTGAGTTTTACGGACTGGAACGGCCACTGAGACGGGAACGTGAGTTGAGGTTGAGGCGGAGGTGGAAGCAGAGGCTTTTGCAACTGAGGCTGACGAGGTTGCTGCTGATGACATTAAGCGTTCTGGAACGGCGATAGATGAAGCGAGCCAGTTACCGAATTTCTGTAGAAAGATATCTGGTGTACGCTGGGAGCTTGCCCAATTTCGGCACATCCGTCCCTTGAGTGTTGTAATTGTCTTTCGGAGTAAGTTCATGTCTTCTGAACTGAGACTTGGTTTCAGATGAGGCATAAGCTTCAAAAGGGCCTCCTATATTCACATTGAAAAGTACAGAAAGAATTAGAATGTATAGTAATATAGGTATATTCAACTTCATATCAATTAACATCCAATATTCAATCCTAATCAAGAAAACAATCATGAGTTACATTTAGGTACCTGCATAGTTGCACCCGGGTTTCCGACGTTCCGTAAGAATATGAAATCCTCATTTTTAAGCGCAGGTATGTTCCGGTTACTGCTTCCCACCATGTTGGCTGACTGTGAGGTCAACTGTGACTACCAGATAATAGATCTGATGACTAATGAGAGGCGCTGATACGAACTATTTAACCGTACACCTAAAATGAAATATAGAAAAAGAAACCAAGGATTAAGATAATTTTATTTATCGTGTCAGGCTTGGGTACCAGGTGTCAAGTGAAAATACAAAATATATGTACTTTCTTCCAAATTTCAAAGCTTGTAAATGTAGTAGGCGGTCCGGGATGCCTAATTTCTTTTTGTGCCTATTTCAGCAAAGTTTCAAGTTTACCTCACTTGACATGTAGATATGTATTCACGGGTCAGCCCCGCTGGGTTTATCATTCTATGTTCTAGTTGTTATACATTATAGGTTAGGCTTCTCAAATCAAAAGCCCTTTTCGGGTTTCATCGAAGACCTAACATAACAAAACTAGAATTTATAAACTTGCGGGCGTTTCCGAAAACCTCATCTAACCTTATAGAATGAATCTCAGATGCCGACCAGTTGCCTGTGATTTTTTTTGATGAAATTGGAAATAGTCACAAAACACAAAAAGAAATTACGCGTCCGGTGTCCGGGATCGCGATTCAGACACAAGCTCAGTATCAGGAACTCAACCCGACTTTCCTAACCTAACCTTATCTGAATGTATATACCTATCGTAATCTGTAAGGTCAAAGGTTAGGCTAGAGATATATTTACAATCATAGCATAGAATATAGGTATACAGAAGTAATATAGGCAAGTAACTACGCACCTTTTACCTTCTAAAACTCACGATTTTGGTAATCTCCGGCCTTTCCAATCGGACGACCGAGCCACACAATCAATGCAACAATATGTCAGGTCAGGTCTGGCGGAATACACACTTTTGCCAGCAGGTCAAAGTTCGTCGTTCGTAGACAGTTGACAGTAGAGGAAACAGCCAACAGCAAACACAAATACACAGCAAGAAAGAGATTTCGAGAATAACCAGAGGAATGCGAATACTTTTCAAATTGTGCAACTGCCACTCTTTCTTGGAATTTCGGCGCTCTTCTCAGGTTACGCCTTTCTAGCACCGCACCGCATTTTTTTGAACACACAAGCAAAGCGCGTCTAAATTAATGCCTTATACGTTGGAATTTTTTTTATTTAAATTTTTGTTCAACATTATTTCACCGTAGGACATATTTATTCATGTATTTGGTGTATTTAGAATAAGATATGAGGCTAATTTCACACGGATTATGTATGCTGCGTTGAAATAATTGAGCCAATGTTTCTTGGAAATCTGCTATAAGTCGTCAGAAGCTTCGGTGACGAAACGCAAAACACAACTAATAAAGTCGAAATGGATGGAAGAATGAATAAAAAGCCATGAAAAGCAGTAGTTCAAATTCCAAACAATGATAAATGATCACATTTAAATTACCAACCACTTTATTCAAAGCATAGAATAGCTCCACATCTATAAAGTTTATTGTAAGATGAACGCGTTTATAACAATCTTTCTCAATTTATTTTTGTGGAAAAGTTCCTAAGCTAAGGAAAGTGATGTTTATTCCGCTTTCTTTCCTCCCTTGTTCTTCCTCTTGGGCTTCTGGGACTTGAGGATCACGCTGGCTCTGACCAAAGCGAGCTGGAAAGTAAAAATTTCACAATATTAGTTAGGATTCAAAAGGTAACTTTATTGCCGTACGGTTGTGCATAATTTTTTCGCATAATCAGGTTAGCAAATAAAATCGGTCATCATTAAATCCGATCTTGGTGGTATTTGTCATCATGGATGATAAAGGTACTCAAATTATATTCAAAATTACACTTAAAAAGTGTACCTTAGTAAGATCCTTTCGGTAGTTACTCTTGACCAAGGTTTTTCTCAATTTAGTCAATGGTCGTCGGAAACCAGCTTGTTTCATGGTGGTAGTTGTGTAAGTTTGACTGGGCTTTCCTTGAGCTTTCTGCTTCTTGGTTGTAAGGAGGAATCCTTTCTTGTCCTTGGTGAAGTCGACTCCCACGGTTTTCCGTTGAACAAGTCCAGTGTAGCGGAAAGAGCTTCGGTTGGCCAAATTGTTGGGTTCCTGGAAAAGTGGGCGAAAATTAGACATTAGAATCGGCCCAAGCTCAAACTAATCAAAAATTCCATGTTGGTTTGTTAAGTAACAATTATTTAGAGCTTACAACAGAGAACGGTTGCTTCACATTTCGGACCTTCTTGATGAAGGCATTGTTGTTACGAACAATGAGCCAGTTCAAATGTGGAGATGCCATTGTGGATTGGATTATTTATCTGCGGAAATAAAATCAAGAAAAATAACAGAATTAGTCAATATTTTATATTTTTTCAATACAATTTTAAACTACTTTCGTTTCCGTTTTAAAAAAACGTCAGTAACGCAAAGTTGTTATCATCATATAATCAACGATCTTGGTGGTTAAATTCATCATTCATTTTTAGGAATTAACACCGCACCGTGAGCTGTGGCAGTGACTTATGAATACCCGGTAGGAAGAAAATCTACCTTAATTAAATAGAGTTAGGTAATTCGTCGAATAAAGCTGGATCGGTTTCGACTTCAACTTCCGTTTGTTGGACAAATTCTTCTGCTTTCTCAATGGATTTGAAATCCTGTGGTATACAGAAAAGCTGAGCCAGATCGACGAATTTAATAATTTTACTCAAATCTCTCTTGAATTGAGATGTTTCCAGGAATTCCTGTTTCTCTTCCTCATTGAGTTTAACAAAAACAGTGCACCAGAGATGTTCGAGTTTCTCACAACTAATTCTTTTGAATCCTATGAGGCCCATCCCAACTTTCATTTCTTTAATTAATTTCATGGTCGAGGCTGTCACGGAATTGGAATCAGGGCGTAGAATAAAGAGTAGACCAGATTGACGAAGTAATCGATGAGCTCTTTGACAACTTTCGAGTCTTTGTGCAGGACTGGGTAAGTATTCCAGGAAAAATGAGAAAACAATGAGATCAAATCTATTTCCAACTAAACTGACCAATTCACAATTTGAATTATCTTTCAATTCAAAATCTTGGATTCCTTGAGGATTTTCATTAATTTGAATTTCCAGAAAATCTGCTCTAAATACAGATTTTTCAAACCCTGGAGCAGGGCATAAGTCAATTGCGAGAATATCAAAGAGATTCTCGTATTTGGAAAAAGGATTGTAACAACTCCCGACGTCAAGTAATCTAAGGCGTTTTCCAGCTTCTAATTCTTCAGTAAAATAGATTTGACATTTTGAAACAACCCATTCGATTCTGCACTTTATTTCACGTCTACTATCACCACCATCACCGCTTGGACTTTGTATCTGTACATTTCTTGGATCCCAAATCCTTGTTGCTAGCTCATGCATGGCTTCTGCATAATTCTGTAAAGATTCTTTGTTTCCCGTATGCTCTTTCCAAATATCTTCCCATGCCCTTTTATCAACAGGCTGTTCGAAACCATGCTGATACGGAATGGATTCTTTGAACTTTTTACGAAGATCTACATGAACTGCATAAATACGGGCCTGAAGTTCCTCTTGCGTTTGTCCTACCGTGACCGTGTCCCCGTCCCTCATATTCATATGTGACATATGAATGTTGACACACACAAGCAACAAGCCCCAAGCAATCGCCAAACCTACAAAATGAATTTGCAGAGTTTTAGCAAACTAAACCAACGCCAAAACTGACTATTGACCATTGACCATAGTCAAATGTCAAAATACAGAAAATTACATAACTCGGAAAAATGAATAAAAAATACGTGTGCAAAGTTTGAATTCCCTTCAACCTCTGACCTGACCTAATCAACAATACATGAAACGAACGACACTTGACACCATGCGCTAAAACATTTGATTTGGCATTTAAAAATTTAGTAAATTAAAGATTTCATGAACAACAAGCCAACTATGCAATCCTAACTCCAGAAAGAACAACAGCGTGAGCCAGCATATGACAAGTGGTCGCCCTATATCCTGCACAAGACCGTCACGCCATCTTTTCCAAGCACACTGCCACATGGAACAGGACGGATTCGGCGAGTTTACACGCTTCTCCGCCCAACCCAAAATTTCTAGAAAACCAGCCACTAGCTTAACGGTGAGTGTACCCTTAATTTGTACCCTTATTCAATTAGAAATTAAAGAATTCTTACCTCAAATTGAGAGACTGAGCACGATGACAATCTTGACTACACTTACGAAGCTCTCACTAACACACGCCGGAATAGGACTTGTGCTCCGCCTTCTTCTGCGAGGTTGGAATTGACTTCGTGTGATCTAATACCCACGTTGTATGAGTATGGCCGTGTGCTAGGACACTGTACCCACCACCACCGCACCGCTGCTATGGGTTTGTCTACGTTTCGTGTAGGGGGTGGGTGTAGGGTGTAGGGTGGTATTTGTGAGAACGGTGGGTTGGCGTGGGTTAGCGAGACATGCATTACTCGGAAATGGGAATAGGCCGTACGTCCGATGACAAGTTGGCTCCTTTGTTTGTCACTCTGACCTAACCTTACCTGGAGATACAATTTCTTTAGTATTATATTTTATTCCACAGAACATGGCTTCGAATCAGCTTCCTGATGATACTCGTGCGGCCGTTTTGACTGCGAGTACTGCCCTGCCTGGGTATGAGGCCCAGGTCAAGGGTTATGACTGGTCACTGGGAAATAATCTTGCTGGTATTTTGGATTCATACAAAACCACAGGGTTCCAAGCTACTAATTTTGGATTGGCTGTAGATTCCATCAATGAAATGGTGATTTAAGTTTCGTTCACATCTATGAAATGTAGTACAGATCGAATTTAGTTGGTGTAAACATTGTTTTGTATTATTCGTTTAGATTACAGCGCGAGAAACGAAGGTGTACGACGAGGCGTCTGGCTCCGAAGTCCAAGGATGTACAATATTTCTGGGCTATACTTCAAATTTGGTTTCGTCTGGACTACGTGAAACGATTCGGTTTTTGGTGCAACATAAGTTGGTGGACTGTATTGTGACAACGGCTGGTGGAGTTGAGGAGGATTTAATTAAATGCCTTGGTTCAACTGTGGTCGGAGATTTTGGTCTCAAGGGTGAATTTTTAAGGAGCAAAGGAATCAATCGTATTGGTAATCTTCTCGTACCAAATGAGAATTACTGCAAGTTTGAGGATTGGGTGACGCCAATTTTAGATGAAATGGTGGATACTCAGCTCAGTACCGGAGAGGTAATTTTAAACTCCAACGATAAATACTTCTGACAATTCTCGGTACATATTAGCATGGATTAGTATTAGCAATTTGATGCATTGATTTATTTACAGGTATGGACTCCGTCCAAAATGATTTCAAAATTAGGAGAGAAAATAAATAATGAAGAATCAATATACTATTGGGCTTGGAAGAACTCTATACCTGTCTACAGTCCTGCTCTCACTGACGGATCCTTAGGAGATATGCTATTTTTCCATTCTTATAAGAAGCCCGGCCTAATCTTGGATATCCTATCCGATCTCAAAGGAATAAATACAACTGCTATGCGGGCTAAGAAGACTGGAATGATCATTCTTGGCGGGGGCTTAATAAAACATCATATTTGTAACGCTAATTTAATGGTGAGCTGGAAATAGTATTTTAATGTCGAACACTTTGTGATAATACACCATTTAAACGCAGAGGAATGGTGCTGACTATGCTGTTTTTATCAATACTGGACAAGAATTTGACGGAAGTGATTCCGGAGCTCGACCGGATGAGGCTGTTTCATGGGGGAAAATCAAAACAACTGCACATCCAGTAAAATTATACGCAGAAGCTACACTCGTTTTTCCATTAATTGTTTCACAGACGTTTGCCAAAAAAGTGTTCATCAAATCATAAAATAAATTAAATTAATACGATTTGAAATGATGAAGACGATGCCAGAAACTGTTTTCATTGTCAATTAATTCGACGTGAGGTGTGCCAACTTGAATCCAATGTACAAGCTGCAAGGAACGCGTTGCGCATGAAAAGTGAGGAATGAATGTTCACAAAAATGTGCCGTGTCTGTGCTGTGTGTGGCTCAATCATCATCAATTGCGTGGATCTTTCGAATCATGTACCATTTCCCCATTTCATTTACGAAAGTGTTTCGATTTATTGTTGGAATTAGTAGTTTTGTGCGTTGGAGCATCGTTTTAGGCCAATTATTGGACTGCAAGTATTAAAGAACGTTGAGCATTTCAGCTCAGTCATCAATTCAGTCATCAGTCATCAGTGCAGTGCTGTTCCGTACCACTTCACCACCACCACGTCACAAGTACCGCTTAGAAAGGCGGATTTTAAGTTTTTGACTTCGGAATCTCAGAAAAGCTCGTCAAGCTGTCGGCCATCGGACGGAAAAGGGGAAAGGGTAAGTCAAATTATAACCTAATTGGTGTTAACTTAATTTGTGTTCTTTAAATAGCTCATAGTTTGACAGTCAGTAGTGCAGGGCATTGACAGTATTTTTTCTATTTCGTATTTTGTAAGCCATAAGTTGTAAGTGTTTCATGTTTCACATTCAACATTTGACATTCAACATACATTCAACATTGGGTGTTGCATATCGCATGTTTTCATTAATTCATACTTCAGAGTAGAAACGAGTACGGCTAACCCTAACCGTATGCTTATAGCTCTCTGATAAAGATAATTTAATTTGAGTCTAATGAATTAATCTCCAGCCAAACTTTCATTCACCTGACACCAGACACCAGACACCAGAGGTCAAATTCAAAGTCTCTGAACGGAGGACCTGAAGGTAATATACCTAGACCTTCACTTGTAACTTTACTTTGCTTGTGCCACCTAACTCACTGAACTGACACCCGACAGCATAATACAAAAAGCAAAAACAAGTTATCTTTATGAACTCCTCACAAAGTACAATTTTTTTGACATGGTTCGTATCATGTGTGTATTTTATTAATCGAAAATATAAATGGTCATTCAAATTCAAATGCAAACTCGATACTCGATTGTTGAATAGCGAATCCGATATCGAGGATACCGAATTCCGATGCAATTTAATATTTAATAGTTTGCACTTGTAGTAATTCAAAGTTAAATCAAAGGTTTAACTACTTATTACTCGGTTAGTTATCTATGCTGAATCAAAAAATTGTATAAGTACTCTTAAGCCTACAGCCTACCTGTACGTCTATTCCTCATACGTTACAAATAACATGTATATTAAAGACACGAATAAATGGTTTGGTTGGGTTATATATTATGCAAGAAAATACTAATGTGATCCCGATTCCATAAATTGGAAATGATGATGTACGGTTAATGGATCATGCATAATGCATATATGTATTATTATGTCACAATAATGTTGTGTTCTGGTTTGTTTTTTTAGTTAAATTGGACAACACAATAATGACAAATAAATGTATTAGGTTTATGTACATTATACCAATATACGTAATACAAATACGTCACATATTTCTGGTCAACATTTTATTTTAGCTTCCACATAATAATGTATTTGTGTTTACGTCACATATTGTTATGTAACACATGGCACAATTGACTCAACTCGATTTTGATTACAACGTGTAGTGATTTATTTGATTATGAAATACTTATACACTTTTATACTCTAGGTTAAGTGTCAACATATCATATCATCATTACCCGTCATTTGGATTTTAGTGTTAGCTTCGTGAAGTAGAGGAAAAGTACAGTTGACAGTCAATTTTGCCCTTCGTTCTTATTTTGTCGGTCTTATTAGTTGAATTTGTATTAAGTGCTTATAGTGTTCTGATTTTCTCAAGAACGGAGTAGGTATCTAATTTTCAATTTTCTGAACGTACTTCAGGTATGCCAAGGACAGGGTTCTTCATATTGTGTCATTCTTGTTGAGTTTATATTTTTGTGTTTTCAGCATTCACAAGTTTCTCATAAACGAAGAAGGTACTTAGTTATTTTTTTTTTCAGAGCGCGACGGGTTTGTGGTGGAAGGCTCCAGAATGGCCGGGACAAGCAAGGGCAGTGCCGGAGGAGAGGCGGTGAAGCTCTATCCTGACCGTCGTCACAGATACATTGAGAACTTCAACTTTCCACATTGTGATGACGTGGGGAAATATGAAAAATTGTCAAAAATTGGACAGGGAACATTTGGGTAAGCTATGGATTTGAATTTTACAATTTTTTGACTTGTACCCTCCAAAAACTGGAAACCATTTTCAAACCAAAAGTCATCTAAAATGGAAATTACGAATAAGGCACCTTCTTCTAATTTTGCGAAAAAATTTTTATTTGGATTTTAGTGAAGTTTTCAAAGCCAGAGCCCGTAAGGGTAAGCAGATTGTAGCTCTGAAGAAGATTCTCATGGACAATGAAAAGGAGGGATTTCCAATCACGGCTCTCCGTGAATTGAAAATTTTACAACTTCTCAATCATGAGAACGTCGTACATCTCTACGAAATCTGTCGTACGCGTGCAGCTGGGAGTAATAACTTTCGGAGTACTTTCTACTTGGTATTCGAGTTCTGTGACCATGATCTGGCTGGACTTCTCTCCAACTGTAACGTCAAGTTTTCATTGGGGGAAATCAAAAAAGTCATTCAGCAGCTCCTCAATGGCCTCTATTACATTCACACGAACAAGGTTTGAATTGATATGCTGGGTGCAATATCTAAACTTGCAAGTTTAGGCGATTACAGTCGCCTTATTAAATTGCACTTTAGATCCTGCATCGTGACATGAAGGCGGCCAATGTCCTGATCACGAAGCAAGGGGTGTTAAAGTTGGCTGACTTCGGACTCGCTCGAGCCTTCAGTATCAGTAAGAGCCAACCCAATCGCTACACTAATCGCGTTGTGACACTTTGGTACCGACCACCCGAACTCTTGCTTGGGGAGAGGAACTATGGACCAGCTGTAGACATGGTAATCTACTGTTTTGACTCTTCTTATTGCGGCTAAAGGCTATTTTTTTGATTTTCTCGTTTTGAAGGTTATGTCAGTTTATCATGTTTTCGGTCAAGTTCTAATAATAGCATTAACTTTACTCTACTGTTTAGTGGGGAGCTGGCTGTATCATGGCTGAGATGTGGACGAGAGCTCCGATCATGCAAGGCTCTACTGAGCAACAACAAATCCAATACATTACACAGCTGTGTGGCTCAATTTCACCCGAAGTTTGGCCAGGTGTGGAGTCCATGGAGCTCTATTCCAAGCTCGACTTGCCCAAGAACCAGAAGCGGAAGGTAAATAACTGTTACACTCGTTTAAGAGATTGTGTCAGTGCAGTGAATTATAGCTATTTTACTTATACCATATCGTATGTTTGACTTGTAGGTTCGTGATCGTCTCAAGTACTACGTCAAAGACAGCTTTGCCTGTGACTTGTTGGACAAGCTTTTGGCCCTGGACCCACTCAAAAGAATTGATGCGGACACGGCTCTCAATCATGACTTTTTCTGGACTGACCCCATGCCCATGGATCTAGCTAATATGCTCCAACATCACAGTCAATCAATGTTCGAGTACTTGGCTCCACCTCGACGAGCCGTGGCCGCAGGTGCTCGTCCAGGCGGCGTTGGAGCTCAACCAAAACCATCGACTGAAGTTGGGTACCGTGACAGAGTCTTCTAGACAACAACCCTCAGAACACGAACTTACTAATCTACATACCTCCCTATCTACTATGTTGTTCTATTCAAATATTTATGATTACACTTTACACTCCATTACCGATGTATGGACATCTGCTCTGCGGGAATTAACTTTGTAATGTCCAAAGCTAATAAGGTAGTAGATACATTAATTTCTACTCAGCTGGAGACCCATCTACATATTTTAACGAAATAATTAACGCGACACCTATATGTAGGATTAGATTTGTATAATAAAATGCGTTTATTTATGTTGGAGCTGTTGTCCTTGTACGACTTTTTTTTTCGCGCAACGCTTAAAGATTTAATAGGTTATATATTTTATTGAACAATTGTATTCAGTATTAAACATGGACGAATGCACCCATTTAGCTGATATACAATTTATGCCAGAGGTAAACTTGTAAAAAAGGATTTAGGAAAACGTCTGTATTCTGAAGGAAGGGTCACCCTGTCCTGTAGGTAGCTCAACAGACGAGTCGATAAGAGATGTATCGTCCAGCTGTTTCTGACGGACGAATGATCTTGACAACCTATACAACAGTAAATCAATAGTTAATATTGAAAGAAAACCATTAAAAATTCTGCATCTACAACGTGCCTGGCCTCTTTGAAGTCCAAAGTATCGAGCGATAGGATCAGACCTTTGAATTCTGGGCAGAAAGTTTTCCTTCAGTTTACTTGGATAGGGAAAGAAATAGAATAAACATTTTCAGAGAAATTAGAATTGAGATTAGGAAGATTATTAAGAAAAACTGAAAAGTTAGTGTAAGTACACGTAAAATGACGTTAGTTCTTATAAAGCGGAACACATCTATAATCGATACTCTGGTTATTTCACAGGCTCAGAATTAGTTGTAAGTTTCACAAACCAAGCAATAAACTCAAAACTTACCTGCCCTCGCTTAAGTCCAAAATAACGAGCAACAGGATCACCAACTTGAATTCTCATCAGTTGATTTTCTTTTAGTTTACTGAAAACATAATTAATTATTCAAAATTGTTAAGAAACTCGCACTATCCAATGGACAGGTTATTGGTTATTCAAAACAAGTATCGCCTAATTGAACGATTTTGAAAACGAAAAACGAAACATCACTCGTCAAATTGATTATTATTATTAGCAAAATGGTAATTAAAAAAAACTGACTATCTCTGAAGAAGTTCTTGTTTTTCTTCTGGTGTCATCACCACGTGTTCCGGAACAAGTTCGTGCTCTGTGATATTAATGAGAAGCTCTGACTCCAGAAATTGTTCGAGGATGTATTTAGGAGCCATGTCGACGAGAGACTGTAAAATAAATGGAATTTTGCGATTATTCACTTTAACAAATCCCCAGAATGAAAATCCTGGTCAAGCACTCAAGTCCAACTCTTTGTATTTATACCGGCAAGGCCGCAAAATCAAAATACGTACCTGTTTGGCACTTGGAGTCATTCCTTGCTGAACAACAATGATGGCTCGATGAATATTTTCCTCTTGCATCCGCTGACAATAAGTTTTAATTGTCTTTATCCCAATGTTAGGCTCGTCGGGAAAAAACACAAACATTTGTTCTGTAAGAAATAAAGTAAATTACACACGATAAAGATAAAACCGTTTGCATGATTTACTACGGCTGGGTAAACATGAATGAAATTAATTAACACTTATTCTCAGTTACCTGTTGGATCATCGTTATGAGCTACGAGGACATTGAGATCCGATCGAGCTGGACGTCGTTCTCTGGAAGAATTATATATACGTCATTAAGTGTCAGTCTGTAATTCCCAATACAAATTGCTGCTTAATTATAGATTATTATTATCTGGCTCTTCTATACTAATTCTTGACTTGAGTGTTATATATAGCTAGTGTGTCAATCTTTCTTCTTCATTCTTCAAGTAAGTAAGTACATAAATGATTCTATTTGTCAAATTGTCTTACGAGGGTTTATCTCCAAACTGATACTTGAAGTTATTCAATGTCTGATCCAACTCATCTTGTGTCACCAAATATCCACGGTCGCGACAGAGCTAATTCAACAAAATTAAAATTGTTCTCGTTCATTTGTCATGTAAGAAGTTCATACAGCATAGCATGGGCGCAGCGCACCGTTGACCTTCTGTCCCAATCCAAACGCATTGACCATAATTAATGGTTCGAAATAGAATTAATTGTATTAATTAATCGTATCTCTTTTGATATATTTGATGAATACTCTAATATCAAATATGAAATAGTTAAATGCATAGTTTGTTATTACCTGCATGATGGTTTTTCGGACTCGCCACAATTTGTACGTTTCTTGCTCATCATCCATTTCGAGAAGGAGTTGAAGAACTAAGAACTGATCTGAAGCCTTTTCCAAGAAAGATTAATTAATTTTAATTTGTAATTTTGGAGAACACACGAATGACGAACAACAAACAACGAAACGAACGACTGAAAGTCGGCTTTTATTTTTGTATTTGGTTTCGAATATAATTTCGGGTTTGTCTCGGATTCGCGGGTTTGTGCTGCACACGGAAGTGGGCAGTGGGGTGTGGGAACAGACTGATACCGTCTCGTACAGAGAGCAGAAGAGCACAAGTATTACGATTTGCATCCTCAAGTCCTGATGAAATACTGGTTGGTTACACAGAGACCCAGCTCAAACACGAGTTGGCAGCAGCAGAAGACGGACACAACTTGGGAGACTCTTCTGGTGACTGGTGACACGGGCAAACTGCGACATGGAGTGGAGCGGGGCAAAGGCGGCGGGCGAGTCGGAGGACAGGCCGGAGGGCGAGGCGGTGGGAGAGTCGGAGGTCAAGGCGGCGGGTGAGGCGGAGGACAGGCCGGAGGGCGAGGCGGTGGGGGAGTCGCAAGACAGGCCGGATGGCGAGGCGGTGGGAGAGTCGGAGGTTGAGGCGGAGGACAGGCCGGAGGGCGAGGCGGTGGGAGAGTCGGAGGTCGAGGCGGTGGGAGAGTCGGAGGTCGAGGCGGTGGGAGAGTCGGAGGTCGAGGCGGTGGGAGAGTCGGAGGTCGAGG
>JAQFYT010001949.1:0-14385 GCA_034694925.1 Ceratophysella denticulata | reverse complement strand
GCTCGATAAGCCGGATCGCCTGACCTCGGTCACCACTCTTCAGCTTGAGATCGACCACTCACTCCTGGCTCGAAGCCCGATCGCCTGACCTCGGTCACCACGCTTCAGCTTGAGATCGACCACTCACTCCTGGCTCGATAAGCCGGATCGCCTGACCTCGGTCACCACTCTTCAGCTTGAGATCGACCACTCACTCCTGGCTCGAAGCCGATCGCCTGACCCCGGTCACCACGCTTCAGCTTGAGATCGATCCACTTCTGGCTCGAAGCCCGATCGCCGGACCCCGGTCACCACGCTAACGACTTTTCCAACAAAGTATGTGCATTACGTGTAGTGATCTGTTCTGAAGAGCTCATCGCTTAAGCGGGGATATCGGCTAGTTTTTTATATTTTCAAGAAGTAAACACAAACAGTAAGCAACTACAGGTAACGACGCGACACGGGGCATGGTTGCCATGGCCACACAACAGGCTAGTATTACATATTCATCCTGAGTCAGAGCGTGTTCTCGAATAAAGAATAAAGAAGCAAATAAGATAGTAATCCTTACTTCTGAAAGCTATTGTGAATTGAGAAGTCCGCTTGATCATTCACTACCATTTTGGGGTAAATTTAAGCTTTATCCGTTGACAAACCGAGACTAATAAATCTTATCTTTGTTGCCCTGAGGCTAGGGAGCCATCTCTGCTCTGGTAATACGGATAAGATAATGCTGCATTTGAGTCCTATATGCAGTGACGTGGACGTGGAGCGGTAGTTTTGAAGTTGGTTCTAGTTAGAAAGTGGAAAAAAGAGCAAAGAGGAGTACACAAGTCACAAGTCTTGTTTTTATCTTTCTCTCTGTGTGTGGTCGTGTGGACGTGGACAGATTTTGATTTGCGACGTGCGAATGTGAATCTGACTTGAGTCATTCATTGTGTGTGTGTGGTGTACGGTGGGGTGACTGGGGCTGCCAATGAATGAGTGACGAAGCCCATGCTGATTGCTGGTGGTGCAAAAATTGCAAAACATCGTGTCAGCCAATTACTATCAGTTTCAGTATCAGGAGTTCCAGCAGAGCAGAGAGAAGTGGGAGCTATTGGTGCTGCTGCTCGACAGCTGCCTAGCCGAACACCGATGACCGAAACCACCTTTCATCAATTCATCCTCTTCTGCCCAACTGGAACATCCACCCTTGACCCTCAAACATTGACCCTAATTCTGTTCAAAAACTAATAAACTAGTTCACTCCAGCCAACCGCAGTCAAAACTAGCCACGTTCCATCAATCAGAACTGTCAACTGTGAACTGATCGGAACCCAGAACAGAACAACTCTTGATTCTAAGACAAACAAGAATAGCAATCCCGTATGATATTTTGTCGGATCTGAAGTTAGAAGTCTCATCTGTTCCTGTTGTCTGTCCATACAATAGATAGAAGAAGTCGAAATGTCAGAAGAGGAAATGAGTGGCGGTGTTGCTGGGTGCTCGACGAGTAAATCCGTGTCTACGAGTAGTCCGAGCGGTAGTAGTGGTGGGGTCAAACGTAAACGGAGTTCGGGGGCCAGACGGGCGGTAAATTATTATTTTGATTTATTTATCATGCATTTTTACCCACATTTTGTTAATGGTTTATTTGAATGATCTTGACTAATTCCGAGAGCAGACACTCTACAATTTCGCCCCGTTCAGTGACGAGCAGGAGGCAGGACTGGAGAGAGACCGAACAGATTATGGATTCAAGTTCACTATACCTATTGCCAAGAGTGGGAAAGGTTAGTCTCAAAAAGTTTCATCTCAATGACAACTTTGAGAAATACTACCGAATTCTCAACTGAAATAACATGTTTCCATATTTATTGTAAAATATAATACAGGTCCACGTCCAGTTCGTATTTATGCGGATGGAATTTACGATCTTTTTCATCAGGGTCATGCTCGACAGCTAATGCAAGCCAAAAACCTCTTTCCAAATGTTTACCTCATCGTCGGAGGTAATTACTCGAACCTCTTTACTACTACTGCTGGTGCTTGCATAGGGACACCGTTTTCAAATCCCAAGCATGTTCGTATTCAATGCACAGCTCTGATTGTGGAACCGTGACACTTGTTGAAAATCTATTTTTATTTTACCTTGACAGTTTGTAGTGACGAGCTGACGCATAGTAAGAAAGGTTGCACAGTTATGACGGACAGTGAACGGTATGAGGCCGTCAGGCATTGCCGCTACGTGGATGAAGTCCTCCGGGATGCCCCCTGGAATACGGATATTGCGTTCCTAACTAAAAACAAGGTAAGTACTGAAGGAGACCTTGTTAAATGCTCTTAAATGCATTGGAACTTTAAAAGTGCAATGTTAGATATGCTTAGGTACGCACTTTTCTTGCATTTTGCCTAGGTTGTGCGATAAGTGAACTAAAAGTCTATCCATAATTGGAACGCTTCTTTCTATTCATGTTAGTTAGGTTATGTATTTCAAAGAATTGGGAATTCGCAGTGCGAGGTCGTTAATATTCCGGATATTATTTCTGTATTTAGATAGACTTTGTGGCGCATGACGAGGAGCCGTACACGACAGGATCAGGAGTGGATATTTATGCTTATTTGAAAGATTTGGGCATGTTTGTGGCGACGCAAAGAACTGAAGGAGTTAGTACTTCCGACATTGTCGCACGGATTGTCAAAGACTATGACATATATGTAAGAAGAAATTTGGCAAGGGGCTACTCTGCCAAAGATCTCAATGTTGGATTCATCAAGGTAATAAATCCACTGTGTCAAATCGAAGTATGTTTTTTAGCCTGCAACCTGAAATTAAATCTGTCATAATAATTTGTGCCAGTCAATATCTACTCTATGGTATTATTAGACTTTAACAAACCTTCGTTAAAGATAAACTTTATTGATGAATAGGAAAAGAAGTTTCGTCTCCAAACGAAAATGGATTTGTTACGTGAGCGCGGTAAGCGGGTCCTGGACAATCTTGATGAGCGTCGTTCCGAAGTTTTGCATCGTTGGGAAGACAAGTCGAGGGAATTCATTCATTCCTTCCTGGAACTGTTCGGGAGTGAAGGACGAGTTCAGCAAATCTGGAATGAGGGCAGAGGGAAGTTCCTCAAAGCACTCAGTCCGCCTGGTTCACCGTCCTCACGACGAAATGGACAGGATTCTGAGATGAGCACTGAAGCTGATTCAAGCGAGTCGGATTCAGATGAATATGGAACTCCAAAGAAGCGAAAAATTGTAAGTGAGGTAAAGAATGTTGGGTGTGGAGCATGAGGAGCATGTGAATTATTTTAACCATACATGGAGCATATGAGTAATTTGAAGCATACGTGGAGCATTTGAATAATTTGAAGCGTACATATAATGGAGCATGCGAATAATTTGAAGCATACGCGAAGCATGTGAATAATTTGAAGCGTACATGGAACATATGAATAATTTGAAGCATACGTGGAGCATGTGAATAATTTGAAGCATACGTGGAGCATGTGAATAATTTGAAGCGTACATGGATCATGCGAATAATTTGAAGCGTACTTACATGGATCATGCGAATAATTTGAAGCGTACATGGATCATGCGAATAATTTGAAGCGTACATGGATCATGCGAATAATTTGAAGCATATGCGGAGCATGTAAATAATTTGAAGCGATGCGGAGCATGTGAATAATTTGAAGCCTAATGTGGAGCATGTAAATAATTTGAAGTCAAGGCATGCGAAGAACAGGGAACATGGAACATGAAAGAGCATGCGAATGATTTGGATTATTCTCTAAGGGTAAAACTAAGGGTTGTAAAAATTGTTAATTATTTGGTATTCGCAGGAGGAAGTTTTGACGCCGCAGCAGGAAGTGAGTCACTCAACTTCAAAATAGACGGTCTACTCTGAGGGTGGTATGGTGGTTGCGTGGAATGGACACCCTGGCCCGGGAAATCAACTAATAATTTAAGCACACCTAAAAATGGGATGGTGACGTTACCAATAATCGGGAATTAGGGGATGAAAACCAGGACGTGTGAACGAGATCCGCGCTCCTGTCCCTCATCTCCCCGTGTCAATGTTTGTAGTCAATGTAATTCAAATGCACACTTCTTGAGATTAACGTGTAATAAATATATTTCGGGGAATTAGTACGTCATCGGGCTTATTTCTTATGATTATTTTTGATTTTGGCTCGAGAAATTGTTATTTTAAAATAAATATTTATGCTCGTTCAATGTCGTTCAGGTCGATTTATAAATATTAGTCAATAAAAATATTTGATTTCCTATATGAATAAGTATACACGAGTATGAGTCTGGAAATGAAAAAGACAGTGGATAAAACACAATTATGAATCTTTTATTGTTAATGTTAATACCATTTTTGATGGAACCACCGGTCATAACTCATAACTAGGATTTATTAGTAGTACACCGTAGGAGTACAGATTAGGTAGACCCTATTCATTTGATATGGAGTTAAAATACGTCTAACACTCATACAATTAATCAGGAGTTTACAAATACGGGGTTAGTTGTGTACTGGGGGATGGGGACTAAGCTCTCAAAACATGTATGTTTCCAAATATACCTTTGGAACAGTTTTTGTAGATAGTACATAGATAGCACAACGTACAAGACAGGGAGTATACGCAGTGACTTGTGTATACAGGGTCACACTAAAACTAAAAACAAGACATAAAATGCAGATTAAAAGATGTGGGAATGTTTTCCCACAATTGTCAGCATGTTGGATGAGATAACCCTAGCACATAATAATCCTATTCACCCTTCTAATAGAGTCAATTACAATCTAAACAGTAAACCTGAGCTAATAGTAATCCCAGTATACGAGTACAGTATACGAGTACGAGTACCGTACAGTACTTAACAGAGAAATCAAACCGGACTCAGAGAATCAAATGCGGAGGCTAAAGCAATTGGAGGGACTCGGAAAGAAGAGACTAAAACAGAGACTAATTAATTAATTAATGATTCCCTTTCCCTTGGCTCTTCTGGATCTCAGCTTTCAATCAAGCATTCATCTCATGTGCGTGATATTCGACGTGGTTCCGAATAGGAGCAGGAGTTGTTTCTCATAGTCTTCCGCATTCCGTTTCATGAGTTCCATGCAGGGGCCAAGGAGTCTCTCAAATGCATCCACGTCCAAAACTACAACGTAACGTGCACATAATCACAAAAGTTAGTTTAGTATTTCCATGGGCTCCATTGCTTGTGCATGAAGGCATCTCGTACTTACATGCCAATTTGACGTTTCCAGTGGCTTGAACCGTAGCAGCTCGGGGAGAACTGGTCAAGAGAGCCAACTCACCGAAATAACCACCCTTACTACAGCGCGTCAACTGGAAATAGTCAACGTAATAACTGCATTTAGCCCCAGTATTCAATTCAACACAAGAACCAAGAGAATAGACAGTTTCTTCCTTACCTCCTTCTCTTCACCATTGTTGTCGAGTCGCGTGATTCGAACTGTTCCGTCTTCCACAAAATACATCCCGTCGGCCACATCTCCTTGGCGAATAATGGTTTCACCAGCTGAGTATGAGCGTGGCACGAGGGCATCAGCCAAATTCAACCGCTCGTAGCTCTGTAAATTCAATTGCAATTGATTACATTCAAAATTGAAGTGGAGTTATAACTTTTTCCAGTTGTCAGGGTCTCACCTCAAGTCCGCGTAGCATTGGAACTTGTTCCAAGAGACTTTCGTACATTTGCCTTTTCTTGAATGCACTTTTGAGTACAATTTTACGGAATGTTGTCCTGTCCATGGCCCAAAGTGAACAATTGGGCCCCTCAGCTTTCACAGTAGCTGCACGTGGCATATTGTACATCAGGGCTAATTCTCCAAAGGAACCAGAGTTTTCATACGTGAAAACTGGTCGCGGTGACCCACCAGCCCCAACCCCACCCTCAGTCGAGACGTAGACTGGATACATCCCCCTAAAAACAAAGGAAGGTCACAATTTAACCCAACGAATCCATCCATGTCCTTTCAATGGTCCAATTCCGTTAAAATGGATGACTTACGACTCGATGACATAGAAATTGTCTCCGTCCTCGCCTTGCTGAATGACATTTTCTCCATCCCTGACCTTCCGCTCGAACATGGCATCGAGGACTTCCTGCATCTGCTCCGCATCTAATGAGCGAAAAAGGAGGATATGCTTCACCGCCTCCGCCAAACGAGCCCGTTGACTGTCCGATTTGGGATGAATAACAGACGGTCCATCGTCCTCATCATCCTCTGGATTGTACGTTTCAGCAAATACGGATTTCCGACGAGACACTGAGCGAACTGGCGGTGGACCTACGTCGTCTACATGGACAATCAATATATTCAGATAAACACGCTGTATTAATTAAGGAATCATAAATCATAACGTTTTCCTTGTAGAATCAGCCGGTTGGGCTTTGAATCCTGATATGGATTGGAAAATACCGAGCTATGGCTACGAACTACGAGCCTACGGCTTGGAGCGTTGGACGAGCAGTTAACTATTAACAAGAGCAAGTGACGCATTATATCAGGTATTAGAGAAATGTTAGATGAATATACTAAACAACTTAGGTATATAAGATTAGACAAAAAACAGGGCGAACGCCTGAACTGTGCGGTTGGATCGATGAACCAAAGAGCTGGAGCCGAATTAAGGTGAAAGGTTAACTGTGTTTGTGAGACGAGCTGGAGATAAGGAAATTAAAGGAAACATTCATGCTAATGCTATTTACGGCGGCAGTGAGGTCAAGAGAGGTCACTGGCAAGGAGTTGAAAGAGTATCTAAACAAAAACAACTACATATAAACAGAAAAAGGAAAAAGCGCAACAGCAAATGGGCTACCTATGTAAAAAAAAAACAGAAAGACAAGGTGCACAAATTAAAACAACGTGGTACTTAATACAATACCAACATTTTTAATTTAGTCAATCAAAAAGCGAGGACGAGCAGTAGATATATGAACATCAAACGACAGGTATCAATCGAGTAGTGTAAAGTGGAATAGATGATGTCCGAACCAAATGAATTTCATTTCGAGGCCTGGTTGAGATGCTCCGTGGCTGTTGCGAGGTTTGTATTAACTATTCCATGAGCCTGCCCTGTAATCGCAGCTCCAGGAGCCACGGGAGGACCGGATGGCCGAGGAGCTTGTTGACCTCCAACTACTCCGCCCTGATCCGGCGGCGGCGGATAAGGATGTGGCTGTTGACTTCCGCGTAAACCTGGGTTTCAAAGCGGGGAATAAGGAGATTAAGGACAAAGGTCAAGGTAGGGATAAAGCAAAAGCTGCAGAACACAAGGTCAAAGATGAAGCTATAAGGTCAAACACAGGTCATGAAGTTTACCTTCATTGTCATCATGATCCTGACTAGTTGATCCAGCCCCATTTGGTCCGCCCTTCTTCCCCCCACCACCACCGCGATGCTGTTGGTCGAGCTTGGTGAAGAACTGGAGTCCGAATGCTGGGAGGTTCGCTGGACGCTCGAGTAAGTAGGCTATCGTGAAATCCAGGAGCGTTTCACGCAGCTCATCCGGTACCCGGTAACGTGGGCGGGTGTCCATTATGGCTTCACTCTTCCAAAAAAAGATCTCACTTATCTCACTCTATGGGTCCCTTCGTCCAAGAAAGATATACGAAGCAATTCGCTCGGAATTTTGTTCAAGTTTTTGAAAAATTCTCGATTTTTGTTGACTCAAAGACTCGAAGTATTACTTGCCGGCAGTTATTTTAGTTACTGAGTGTCGTCATGCCATGGAAAATACACTCGGAAACTTGGTTTCTTGGAAGTCGTGTGAAGTGGAGATGCAGGAAGAATATAGGACAGGGTGGTGTCCACTTGTCAGCTGAGCACTTGTGAGTTGAGGAGCACTCGTGGAGAGGTTCACCACTCCAAGGAATCAATCCGGCCCTCTGGGATCAGATCTCCTCCGTCCTCCGTCGTCGACCGCAACAGGAAGGGTTGACGAATAAAGTTGTGTATGAGCAGAAAACGAGAGCTCTCAGTCAGACCACCATTTTGGTTCTCCACTTATACCTAGGTATCTCTATCCAACCTTATCTGCAGACAGACCACACATGTATATACCTCAGTCTAATACATATACATAAGTACACACGAGAGTGGATCTGCCAAATTCCCAGGCCAGCAGCGCAGCAGCCAAGCCAGCCCAAACTGCCTCGTCTACGCCAGTCACACGCTCAAAACTCACATCAAAGAGCGAATAACAGACTACTGGAGCTAGCTGGTGTAATAACCCAAGACGAACAAGCCCTGCCCATCCTGCTTCCTCCTGGATAAATGCTATGGTGTATGCTGGATACAATCCACCTGCCTCGAGTCCTGTCTGGCTGGAGTGACGACGGACACAGAAAACCATGTTTCTGGACAGATCCTGCGGCGCCGGACGGAAGTACACGACTTCGTCCTCGCTCCAGCCCGCCTGATTGTCTGGATAAGCACAAGCTTTATTGGAATCAAGCGTCTTCTATCCCGATTTCCAGACATTTCCGGAGTTGATGCGTGGAAATTCAAAGGACATGACACATGCCAATTGATTTACCGTATACGACGGGCCGTTGAGAATGAGCCTTAAATTCTTTATTATTTACGTTCAAAATACAAAAGAAACCCAGTTCTAATTGATGATAATCTAAAGGACTGCTTCTAACAAGTCCATTACTAAATAGGTTTTACTCTAAATTTTGAAGTTTCGCCTGACAAAAGATTTTGACCGTTCTCTGTAGTAGTACAAGAATTGGTTGTATAGTTGACCTCTTAACTTAAGGCTTAGGTTTCACGAATCTTTGTATTCTCATAGGGTTATTCTTCCAAGGATTTAGTTGTAGAGGTCATCATCTTCATCGTTAGCAAAGTTCCCTTGTCCAGGTCCTCCGCCAGCTCCACCACCCTGTCCACCTCCACCACCTTGTCCACCACCGCCTCCTGTACCGCCCTGCGTCGCAGGGAATCTACAAAAAGTCAGAATAACAGCTCAACATTAGCATCCCACATTGCTGAGAACAGCCTGACATGGACACGAGAGGATAGGAGAAATCGTACCGGAAGTTGGTGCCAAATCCACGAGATTGTTGGAGGGTCTGTGCGAACATTTCATATTTCCGGATATCATTGTCCGAGACGGAGCGTCGAGCAAACTTCATGGCTTCTTCGAAATGAGCCTTCGTAATCTCTGGGACTGGATCATCGTCCACCTGTCAACAATCAATCACATCATTTATCACACTGACTTGACTTAAGATTCTAGTTTTTTTTTCCTGTAGATCTGGAAATATGTAACTTACGTCCATGACATCATTGGCGGCCGCTGGGTTGGCAGCCCGTTCCTTCTCACGACGAATTTCAATGTCAATTGATTGCCGAATAGCCAGTTTACAAGCCCGTTGACAGATTTCAGTCAAATCAGCTCCACTGAATCCATGCGTAACTTTAGCCAAATAATTCAGCTCAACATCCTAAAAATTAACCAAAACTTTAATTTAATCCGAGTCCACGAATAATTTGCTCATAAACAAAATACTGATGAGTTATTACGCGTGAAATGGGCGATTTTCTCAAATTGGCTCGAAACACGGCCTCGCGTGACTTCTCATCTGGGAGTGGAATGTAGATAAGTTGATCGAGTCGACCGGGACGAAGAATAGCCGGATCAATGATATCTGTTCCAAAAAATGTATTGATGTGAGTGAAGAATTCCAGATTAAAGTAATTAAATCTATCGTCCAAGAACACTGTTAGCTTACCAGGTCGATTAGTTGCTCCAATAATGAAAACATTCTTCTTGGCTCCCATACCGTCCATTTCAGTGAGAACCTGATTAATTACTCGATCAGCTGCTCCACCAGCATCCCCCACTGACCCACCACGAGCCTTGGCTATCGAGTCCAACTCATCGAAGAAGAGAACGCAGGGTGCAGCCGCACGTGCCTACAATTTCAAAGAACATCATGTACTTCAGTGTATTCTATAGTCTATCTTTACAGTTAAGCCCAAGTAACTCACCTTATCGAAAACATCTCTGACGTTGGCCTCGGACTCACCGAACCACATTGTGAGGAGCTCTGGTCCCTTGATGGAAATGAAGTTAGCCTGACACTCGTTCGCAATTGCTTTGGCCAAAAGTGTTTTCCCGCATCCAGGTGGACCATAGAACAGAACACCCTTGCTTGGGGACATGCCGAATTTGAGAAACTTGTCCGGATACTCAACCGGATACTGCACGAGCTCTTGGAGCTCCTTCTTCACGTTCTCCAATCCACCAACGTCCTCCCAGCTCACATTCGGAACCTCCACGACCGTCTCACGGAGGGCTGACGGGCTGCTCTTGCCCATTGCATACTGCGAAGTGGAATTAGAGTAAATTAGTAAACGGAATATGATTTGGAAGAACAATTCAATATTAATCAGATGATCACGCATACCCGGAAGTTGTCCATTGTTACAGCCAGAGAATTGAGGACTTCCGCATCGATTTGATCATCCTCAAGATCAATAAGGTCCATTTTTTCACGAATTTGTTGAAGAGCGGCTTCAGAACAGAGGGCAGCCAGATCAGCTCCCACATGTCCATGACTCTCTGCAGCAATTTTCTCCAAGTCCACGTCGTCAGCCAGTTTCATGTTCTTCGTGTGAATTCGCAACACTTCTAATCGTCCAGTTGCGTCTGGGATCCCAATATCAATCTCACGATCAAAACGACCAAATCGACGAAGAGCAGCATCAATGGAGTTCGGACGATTCGTTGCAGCCATCACGATCACGTGTGAGCGTTGTTTCAGCCCGTCCATCAACGTCAAAAGTTGTGAGACTATCCGACGCTCAACCTCACCATGAGTCTATTGTTAGGATTAGGAATCAGTGAATCAGGTTAATTCGATTTTTTAACTAAATTCTATGAAATTGTAATGATCGGAGTTAAGTTTTTAGTTTACCTTTTCTCGCTTGGGTGCAATAGCATCCAGTTCATCAATGAAGATAATAGCTGGTGAGTTCTTCTCGGCTTCCTCAAAGGCCTTTCTCAAGTTTGACTCGGACTCCCCAGCCAATTTGGACATGATCTCGGGTCCATTGATGAGGAAGAAGAAGGCTCCAGTCTCATTGGCCACAGCTCGTGCAATGAGTGTTTTTCCTGTACCGGGTGGGCCGTAGAGGAGAATCCCACGCGGGGGCTTCACGCCAATTGCCTTGAACAGGGATGGATGACGGAGTGGGAGTTCCACCATTTCCTTGATTTGGGCCAATTGCTTCCGACAACCTCCGATGTCATCGTAACCAACGGCATTCAGGGCCTCTTCCTCTTCCTGAAACAAAAGATGAATAATGTAAACCCGAAGTGGAAAGAGATCTTTTCAAAATGGCAAAAAAAAAACAATAGAAAGGCAGAGGATTAAGAATCCCGAGGACTCACCTCTCTCTTGATGGGATCTCCTTCACAGTGAATGACAGTGTCGGGAGCGACGATGCAGAAAGGACTCGGGTCAGTTTCCACGACCTTGAACTCAACAGCTCTCATCCCACCTCTCGCAATGAAGACGTCACCTTTGTGAATGGGGCGATAAGCTTCCATGAAGTAGGGCTTCAAGTAAACTTCAAATAAGTTTCCCGTGAGTCCCTCAACCGTGTCATCCATTGGGAGGATATGAACCCGTTTTCCATACTGGACGTCCGGACAGGCTTGAATGCTCACAACATCCCCGAGTCGGACACGAAGGTTGTTCCGTACAACACGATTCATCGTAATCTTGTCATCAGTACATTTCTCATCAGACAGGACAATGCAGACTGTTTCACGACGACGCTTCCCTTTCAAAAGAACTGTGTCACCACGAAATAGGTCCAAACTGTCCATTTTAGCCTGCAAGGTTCATAAGTACAAAAAATCCACAGTCAGCATCAACAAGTTCAGGTATCGCGTATGAGTTCTTGTTTCACTTAGCTCACCTGTGAGAGTCCCACAACAGAGTTGTCATCATTGGGTGCCTCTTCAACAATGAGACGGTTCGGCTTGTCCTTCTTTTTCAAAATTGCAGTCGCCAGGTCCTCACTGCCACAAACCAGAGAAAAGACACAATGAATACCCTTTCACCTTTTACCCTTCTCTTTGAAAATGTGCATTTGATCGGGTATTTTTTGGTACTACTATGAAATCTCATGCCGTCTCCCTGGCCCTTCTTCCGAAAGCCGAATGACATCATCGACATGGCAATGCACGGACAACGGGGGATCAACGAATAAGCAAAAAGTACTGACAATTGACAATGATACTTAAGTGATAAGTGCAGGCAAATATCGCATAGATTTTTCTAGCTAAAGCTTATAGTTGTTACCGGAGTGGACGGATGTACCGTTGGTTGGACGTTTTCATCTAAAATCTATTCGTTCGTTCGTTATATTGTCATTTTTAGGGTTATGGTAGTTTAACAGCACGATTATGCAATCGGGGGATGGTGTACGCTTAACCTGCCTATTCTTGCGTTTTATGTAAGTAATGTATAATGCCAGTTGTCAGTGCGTGGCCAAGTTTAAGTCATGCATCATTCATGGGTAAAAAAGGAAAAGCATACGCGATCGGCAAGTGTGCGTGTGTCACGTGTGACCCCGAGATCGCACTGTGCATCAGTCGAACTTGTCACCTTAACAGTAGGATGTAGGAATGTCAAATGTGAGTATGTTGTATGTGAGTAATGAAATAAAAACCAAGGTTATTGAACTTACCTGGGACCACCGCCACCACCAGCACCCGACATCCTGAGATGACCCGAAGTGGAAACCGAGAGAACCGAGTAGTCCTTGAAAGTGGAACTTTAGCCGCTAGACGTTGACCTGTACTTTGAGTGACAAAGAGCTAGTAGTTACTCGCTTGGCAAGAGCGTAGAATGATTTGACACGATATGAGGAAGGTGTTCCTCGCGGAAGGTTGAAGATTGAAGTGACACGTCTCTCACGTCGTCGCGGTGCACAACAACGAACCCAGCAGCAGCAGAATGACTTGTGGAAAGTAGACGGAGTACGTAAAAGGTCCGCAAATAGAAAGGCTTAGAGAGAAGAGGCAGCAGCAGCAGGCAGAAACAGATGGGAGTTTGCTTCGTTCACTTTGTTAGTGAATGCTGAGCCGGAATCGTCGTGCTCTCTTGACAACGAAAACGACGTTTGGCTGCTTTCAAGCCTTTTAGACCAGAAGGTCTACCGGGATTACCCGGTCTGTCCGTCCGTCGCGGAATCATTATGTAAATACATAGGTCTGAACAGGTTTGAACCTGCGCCATTCACTGCGCAATAGGCGGGATCCCGCGCACTCTGGCGAGCTCGCAATTTCCGCCTCCGGCGAAACCAATTCAATCTTTTGAGTTAGCCACAGGTCAAGTCATGCTGGTACTACGAATTTAATGTTATAAAATACCATTAAATTTTCAGTAAGGCAAACTGGAAAGTAGTGAATGACTATTAGGTATCTATTGAAATCAGGTAGTTAGGACGCGGTAAACAACAAACCTAAAGTACTAACATGAATTTATAACATCTTCGATTCATAAGAAATCACAGACTCCATTGCATGATGAATTACTTTCTATTGCATAACTATTTACGATCCTTTATTCAGTCTTCCTCATAAGAACTTATTTGTATTGCATAATTTAGTTTGATTATTTATGAGGAATTTCTTTAACAGCAAGTTCAAAAGTTTTATACTATGTAATGTAATGAGACACTCTTCATAAGGAGCAAGAATTTTGATTACGACAGGATAGCAGAGGGCATAGCATTATACTTGACAACATCTTCCATATTTAGTAAGCGGCTCGGTAATGTTAACATATTTTTTAGTTCTCGCATTTTTTAATACAAGTTTTTCAAAATTCAGATAGTTATAGAAATAAGGGCGGCATCGCTTAGTCATAATGCCGTACGTTAACACTTCCTAGTTAAATGAATCGTCCTGCCCTTCTCAGCAGTGATTCGATTATCTTTTTTACGTCAGAATTTGACTCAAACGCCTATTGGAACCTATTTGATTTGAACTTCATTTTGAACAGCATTTAGATGCTCCGAAAGGAAGCACATAAAAACAGATAATATTCTTTAAAAAATGATCAAATTCTCATGCAAGAATGCAAATTCCAGGTGACAAAATGTTTTTAAAGTATAGTTAAGCTCATTTGAAAGTCTATTGTGCTGCTGGTGCTTCCAATATTCAAAGATCAGATAATGCCAAACTACAGTCAGTGTCATGACAAACCAGTCAATCCTCATAGCGCGTTGCGTTTTCGAGTTGATGGGTGATGCATTGGACATGACTAGAGTGGGATAATTCCCTCTCCTACCAATGTGTTCCTTTATGGTCTTGTGGTTAGAAGTGCAGCTTTTACATTTTGGAGGAG
>JAQFYT010001948.1:0-14386 GCA_034694925.1 Ceratophysella denticulata | reverse complement strand
GCATTCCATTTCCTATTGCAAAAGTCTTCTTTTTTATGGCATATTCTATTTTTTCGTGGCATCGAAAAATGCCACCCATTCATATGTACATTGTACATTGAGTACAGAAGTCGAATTTATGTTTCCCAATAATTTCTACTTTAGGGTCGTCTCTGTTTCACATGAGGCAAAGAGATTTGGGATATCCAGGAACATTCGAGCAGATGAAGCTCTCAGATTATGCGAGAACCTCAAAATAATAACCAAGCCTCAGCGCTGGAATAAACCGGAAACAATAACTACTCGTCATGGAAGTTGGGCTGTATTAGACGCATTGAAGTGTTTTTTCAGTTCAGGAACCGGAGTGGTATTAGAATATGCTTCCAACGATGGCTTCTTTCTTTGTCAACATTACGGAAGAAGTGAATCGCAGAGTGGAAGAACTTGATCGAGTACAAATTGGCGACAACGTGTTCCTTGAACAGGTCGGTATGCCTACTGCTCGAACGACTTTCTTCAGAGGTCAAACCAAGAAAGAACTTTATTCTTTAATATGCGGAAGTGCATATTTAACACAAATGAGTGAGCATCTCCTGGCTCACACTAACATTGAATGTTCCGTGGGCGTCTCATCCAACAAATTAATTGCCAAGCTGGCCTGTCAACTCAACAGGCCCAACGGAATCACTGTGGTTCCCTTCAGCAGTTTTCAAAATGTCATTCAAGGCCGGGATATAGATATCAGCGAACTTCCTGGATTTGGAAAATCCACAGGTGATAAGGTGAAGAACAAACTTGAAGCTGGAAATGATGGATTATGGACACTTAATCAAAAGGGAAAAGATGCTCTGATCGAAATGTTCGGCGACGATCTTGGAAGCAAACTCTTCGACGGATCTCGCGGAATTTGCTCTCAGGAAGTAATAGCTAAAGATTTAAACATTAACGTGACCTGCGGCAAATCCTTTAACGGTACGAACCAACTATTTCTTATTGATGATGATGATTGTGTTTTCAAGTTCTATACTGAATATTATCACTTACGGAATTTGAGATATTAAATTGTACGCCATTTTCACAGGTTCAGAACGCCAGATGAATGAACCTCAAATTCTTTTCAATATAAGGAATTTACGACAGGAAATGCAGGAACGGCTTTTAGAAGAACAGAACCGGCACAACCGGGAAACCAATTATCTTCAACTACAGGTTTTTTACGTCAAAAATAACCAGAAATTAAAGAAATCAAAAACCTTTCCAGTCCCAGTACTTGAAGATGGTCCTGGCTGGGAGCAAATCGATGATTTTATGGTGCAACATATCTGGAATCTATGTTGTTCTCAACAGCGACCACTAAGAATCTCTAAACTTGCCTTGAACGCTAATTGGAAGAACGGCGCTTATAATGGAGTCCATGTAAGTTTCAAATAATGAATGACTTATACAGAAACTGACCTCAGGGCTCATAGAACTATATGCTGACATGTATTTGGGACCAATTGACACCGGGTAGGTAACGTGAAGACCTGTCTAAAGTATGATATTTATTTTTCTTTCAGAAAATTCCTTCCACATTGGAAACAGCCACTGGAATTGATGCATGCTCTATTGAGTCCGAAGCTAATAAGTCAATAGGTCGTGTGTACCAACTTCGAATTACAATCGAAAAAATTAAACCTATAATTTGGCGAATAATCCAGGTGCCAGAATGGTTTACTTTTTATGAGCTGCACTACGCAATTCTTAAAGCTGTGGGATGGGATGATTCAATGAACCACGAATTCGAAGTTGGAGTTCAGGAGCTTGAATCCGATCCCTCTATTAAGCATCCAACTGTCGTGGGACTCAAAACGAATAAATATTCAGCCTCATGTAAGTTTCAAATAACTCAATTGTGAAGAACAGCGACTCGTTCATTTTCTAAATATTACGAATCGTGGATTAATAATTATTCTAATTCTTAGTTTGGGAAGGAATCAAACATATTCTCAACGAGAAGGAAACACCAATTAGCATGTTCTTGGAAACTGTCGGAAGCACAGTGCGATATCAACACGGTTTTGATGATGATTGGTGGCACGTGATTTCGCTGGAGGCCATATTATCCAGGGAAAACGTAGCCGTGTTGTATTGCTGGGGAACGAGCTGCTCCGCCCGAATGTGATATGGACCCATTTTCTTACATGGACCTCATTCATCCTGATGCGCTAGCGGATGCTCAGAACAATGGATTTTACTTGGACTACGATCCGGCTAAGTTTAATCCGGATGAAGTGTTCTTCAGTGACATCGAAATTTCCTCGGACGAAGAAGATGAATAATAATAAGGTTCCATGCACTCAAATACAAAATACAACTACAAACTACAACCGTTCTGATAAACAGATAATTTGAGTACCACAGAATTCTTAAAAATGTAATACAGTAGTGAAGCGTAATTTTCCATTTAGGAAAACTGTTTCTTTAATTCAATTGTAGGACCAGCGACGGTTATTACATTCAATATGTCTCAAATTGAGCAATACATTCGAATTACTAGGGCAAATGAGATAATGTTATACCTAGGTTAGTTGTAAGCTCGTAGCCAGAGACAAAATATTTGTAAATATGTTTATCAATTAGGTAGCTAAATAAGCTAATTCGATTCGGAACTTAAAACTGAATAATTACGACAAAAAGATTAAATGTTTAACTTAGTTAATTGTAAAAAATAATTCTGTTATGCAATACATGTTTGTAATTGAAATTATTAGTATTTACGTTGAAGTTTAAATAAATCAGTTTCTGATTATGCAAAAAATAGCGTTTTCTTTCTTGAATTTAAGGTACAGCAGTCAGCATTAACAAATGCTGCACTCTACATGTGGATAAAATGAAACCACGCCGATATTCTACGGAATTGAAAAACAAAACCCAGCGAGCATTTTATGCAAGATATTGCTTTGCTTGGAGGGAAAGCTGAGCTTTGAAAATAGTAGATTTTTAACTTTTTCAAAACAATCGTTTCGTTCGTTCAATATTCTCGTGTTGAGTGTGTTGTTGGTCGTGGTCATTTATCATTGGTCACTACTGTTCGAGGGGACATTTGACGTTGAACACTTATTTCATAGTTTATTGACGTTTTTGCTGACATTCATCCCTCATTCAGTGCTTAAGGTGAGATCTACATCCAACATCTGACGTCTGACGTGCTCAGATCATATGTCATAGTCCACCCACATGTGACATGCAAAGTTGTGACCTTGTTAGTCATTAGTTGTTAGTTGTTCACAATGTTCTCTCGTCTGTCTGGAATGTTCAATCCGACAAACGGAAGTTTTCCGCGCGCAAGAGCGCTCAGTCATCGTAATAACCCGACTGTGGATGTTGGGAGAGCGGCTATGGGTCACGCACGGAGGTCAAGTCTTGACTACGGCCAAACTCAGAAGAAACACTGCTCTCGATCACCTGGTACGACTGACCCCTCATCAGAAGTCAAAACTTGCTTGGTAATCAGACACATAATTGTATTACGTATTGTACATATTCGAACACTTTTAAATTGCTTTGTTCTATTTTAATTAAATGTAATTCTAATAATTCGTTATATTTTTTCCATGTTACAGGTTGATAATTCATTGGCTGTGATAGAAAAGATTGCCTCTCTGTATGCTGAGAAGCTCATGAGTGACATTACACTAGTTATTAATGGTATTGAGTTCCCGGCCCACCGTCTCATTCTGTGTTCCAGCTCTGATGTATTCCAGGTAACGAATAGTAACATTTAGCACTGGATAATCAAATTACTCATTCCATCGATTAGAAATTACAACAGTGTTTTCGTTTAATATTAGGTTATGTTGATGAATCCAAATTGGACAGAATCCCAGGAAAACCGAGTCGTCCTTCAGGAGTCACCTGAGTGCACGGAGTTCTTTGAAGGCTTCCTAAAATATTTGTATACTGGACGATTGAAATTAGATCTCACCAATGTCATGCACTTACTTACTCTCGGAGACAAATATAATGTCAAGGTGAAGAGGGCATTGCTTACATAATGAATCACTGCTTCAATGTTTTCGCAGTTATCACAATCAAAGAATTTATACTAATTTTTCAGGATTTAATTGCGTTGTGCCTCGAGTATATGCAGATTCATATCCCAGCAGCCGCACACCAAAGTCAGTTGGTTAATTGGTTCCAACACACGTCAAATTGTGGGCATTATCATGTCGCAGATGTAAGTGTCATATTCTTCATCTCATTACTGTTCATTGACGTGCGGTTTAGTTGCTCATTGGATGAACTACAATTATGCGAAATTATTGGTATTTTCTAGATGTGCAAGGATTTCATCAAATGGAACTTTGACTTGGTTGCTAAAGCGGATGATTTTCCACTGCTCGACTTGGAGCTCATGGTTTCAATCTTGAACGACGATGACATTGTTGTGGAAGATGAGTATACACTGTTTCAGTACCTGGTTTACTGGATTGATTGTCAGAGGTCAAAATTCTCTGCGGAAGATCCCGAATTGGAAACAAATATGTTTCAGATTGTGCAGCAATCCATTGAACTAATCCGGTTTCCTATGATGGCTCCAAGACAATTGGCTGACATGCTCCTCTGTCCCTTGACACAGAAGTACAAAGAATTCTTGATGGAAAAAATGGCCATCGGCATGGCTTTTCACTCAGGTAAATAATTGATGGACATTTGAGGGCTGGTTTCAAATTGCAAAGGGTGCTTATCATTTAATTTTTTAAAAACACTCTTCAGGTGTCGTGGGGAGAATTTATGCTATGGCGGAATCTCATCCTAACCGTACGAAATTATTTACGTCAAGACTTTATTGCACGGATACTTGGAGCGTTTGCTTGGTCATTGATAAATTCAGTGCACTCAATCACTACCAATCAAAAACTCTAGTTTTCTCTACTCCAATTTCTGTATCAGAGCGCTACTCGGAAAAACAAATTGAGTGGGTAGTCGACTTTTATCCGAAAGGAATCTGGTTTAACAAGGGCCTTCTCATCGTTTGGCAGGTGCAGTGTTACGTTTTCTACTCTAATCCATCGTATGTGTCGTGTATTTATTAGAATTCTGAATTCTGCAGGGAACATTGGAATGCCCAGAGTACGTGATGCAAACGGTCCGACTTTCCGTGAACTGCAAGAGTGATGAAAACACGGAAGTTCGAGTTCAAATCGGAATTCTAATTACCGGATGTCAGGACGGAGTGGAGCATATTCGTAGCGTATCTCGGAAGAATTACATATTTTCCGGTCGGGACAAAGTGCTGAATATTGATGATGTATTATCTTATGATGAATTGACTCCATGTGCCAGTTGCAAAACGAATTCGAGCGGAAGATCGGACTCAAATAATGCTGATCCACGGTGCAGTCGTCATCATGAACAAGGTGGTGAGTTGGCTTCGTGCTTCTCAGCTTCGGAAAGAAGCTGTTTCCTTGTGGGTGAAACTAATGACTCTCTCAAAATCCGAATTGTAATTACTCCAATGAGTGAGCTCTATTTCTAAAACAAGAATAACCGAATAGTTTACTACAGACTACAGTAAAGTAAGGGCTTACAGCTGGGAATGTCCTCCCCCAATCCAATACGTGTACTTAACTCAGTAAAGTGCTAGTTTACTATTCATTACCTACCCATAGAATATAACCCGTATTTTCTAACCTGGAGATTCTTACTTGTTGAATTCTTTACGATAAAATATTCATATCTTACCTACCTATGTTTTCATTGTTGCCGGTGACTCGCATTGTTTTCTTTACCATAAGAAGTTCATTCAGAGTTCTTATTCATACCAGTGGATTATTTGGGACCGCTTATACCGGGCCTAAAGCACAAATACCCCGTAGTCCTTCTTTCTATGTGTAATTTCTTTTATTTTCATTTGTTAATACAACATATGGCAGACCAATTAAGCTCTTAAATTAGTTAACCCAATTATTTATAATTTGTTAACAATTAACAATGTATGTATGTATGTTAAAGGAGTGAGGATAACTCAGCTGCTTGGGCCACAATTAACAATGGACATGTTATGACACGAGAGAAGTAAAAACACTAAACCGAATTGGCCAATTTGTAGTACGTACTACTTAATGTATGTATAAGAACGATAGAAGACATGGCAATAATGTTAATAGTTAGTATTAATTAGCGGATAGTAATTCGATTAATAGCAGGATCCTAAGTTCACCGTCGATTCTACTGATAAGAATTCGGATACGGCGGGAATTGCGGTAACCCGGTTCCGTAACTCGGCACGGGAGGGTATGGAGGCAGGCCTCCATTACTACCAGCCACAGGATATGGCAAATTCGACGCTTCAGAAGTTGGAGCGGTGGGCATAAAGAATCCCATTTGTACAGGGTTAGCTGCACTACTGGCCCCGTCCGTAGTGCCGGGTAATACTGGGTTATTTACGGCGTTGTGATCAAGTTCTTCTGGTAAAGAAGCATCAGCATCAGCCGGGTCTTCGGGAGCTTCAGCGTAATTATTTCGATAGGGATTAGTTTGAGATTTGAGCTTGTTCTCCGCCTCTCGCTTCTGTTTCAACATCTCTGCCAGCGTATCCATTTCATCCAATTCATGAGAGCGGAAGTCAGGGTGACTTCGGCCGACTTCCTTGATTGAAGGATTGGCTGGTCGAGATGCTGGTGGGACAGGGACGGATGGTGGGGGGTAGTTTGGTGGGCCGTCTGTGGGATCTTCCCTGCCGTAATGGCGGCGTGTTGGCGGGACGGGTGGGTGGGGTAGATAGGGGTCTCTAGGTCGGGATGGGGCGGGTTGCGGTTGATAGGGATTCGGGTTTAAGGGCCGTTGTGGATATGGGTCCGTGGGTCTGGGACCGTCCCCGTCGATGGAAATCGGTATGACCCGCTCTCCTGATCGGTTCCAATTGTAAGCCATTGTTTATTCGTCTATTTTGGATGTAGAAGGATTCCGACTGGCG
This sequence comes from Ceratophysella denticulata, assembly GCA_034694925.1. Classification (NCBI taxonomy): domain Eukaryota; kingdom Metazoa; phylum Arthropoda; class Collembola; order Poduromorpha; family Hypogastruridae; genus Ceratophysella; species Ceratophysella denticulata. The sequence continues at coordinate 7,446 of JAQFYT010001948.1, read as the reverse complement.
ACACCACGATGCCTACGATGGAATCATTTAAAAATGTAAATTTTAATGCTATGGATTACACAATTGGTTTCACTGGAAGTTGAAATCTAACGCTTCCAAATGTATGCATTCTTTAATCAACTCTTTAAAAGCTTACCCGCTTAGCTTCGCTGCTGCTTATTTCAAAAACACTTCCGTGCCAACAAGAAACGACTATCCTGAGATCGATAGTTGGGTGATCTGTGATCTCCGTTCTCCGTATCAGTGCTCGGGATCGTTGACTGAAAGCTTCTGACTCGTTCTGTCTTGAACACGAAACTGAAATGGGAAAGCCTAGTTCGTTCCAATAATGCAAAAGATAAGTGTAAACTAAAGATGAGAATAAGTTAAGCTAAACAATCTCGAAATAGATTCTGTTCTGTACTACATCTGTATTTGCAATCGCCGTAGAAGCTATAGTAGATCCCAGTGACGAAAGCAAGTTCTCATGAACCTTGAGTCAGCGCTATGGTGCGTGGTTTCAATAGAATCTTCTTGCAGAAAATTCACATCTATATACAGTAATCAAGGTAGATGCTTGTATACAGATGTCTAGTAAAAAATACAAACCCGTTTTTGCCACAAGCCAGAGACAGATGAGTCTCCATCATCTCCCTCCTTACGCCTTACGGATAAATACTTATTACTGGCTACCCTACGCAAGGCGTTTTACCTGTAAATCTAATACAATCGTTACTCAGTATTCACTCACAAATTAATGTTTCTCTATGCATTTAAATTTCAACTAACCAAATTGAAATAAGAAAATACTTTGCATTATAAAGTAACTTAAATAAATCAAATACATATGTAACTCAGATCAGAATATCATTTAATTCATTATTGTAGTTTATTGTAATGTCGGTTAAAAATTCCATCGCTTGTTTCAGTCAGAGATAATTAATTAATTAGTTCATTCATCCAAATTTAGAATTTACATATACAATTTCGTAATCCAACCTGGAGGGTTTACTTACTATCATGCACATGTCCTTTATTCCCGTGAGGAGTGAATAAAATAAAATAATTTAAAACACGCAGAAAGGGGAACCATTTCGATTGGTCACTTTCGAGTGACAATATTACGACAAGGGTTTCTGTACAAAATGGAACAGGTCGGGTAACAAAGATAATAAAATGAAGCGCAACTATTTACATAACTAGGTGAATACCACGCGTAGGTCAGAAAATACTTAAAATTGAAATATAATTTAAAAGAATCCATAAGGCGGGGTTATAACAAGACAGCAAGACAGAAGACCAGTAGGAGCTGACTGGCAAATATGATCCCAGCAACCTGAACCCAAGAACTCCGATTGGAATTGGATGATTTTCCCAAGAGAAAAGCCAAGTCATCGATATTGAGCTCAATGGAGGCTGAGTTTTGAGAAACGGCCACTTTCCCAGTATTTACTGTACTCGGACTCACTTTCTCCACCGGTGTGAGAACATTGCTGGAAATGTTCTTGTTGACCCCGAACCTGGACCCAACTTTCTTAGCAAATCTCTGCATTTGATTCTCTTCCGTCTTTCCTCGTCCATCCTCCGCAACTCCGTTGAATTCAATGACAACTTCTCCTTTACCAGAATTGGATTTTAGGAGTTCGGAAGACGGAGATTTGGACAATTTCGTAAGCTCTCCGCGCAGACTTGTTTGGATCATTTCCCGTTTGGTAGCCAGGTCCCAGTCACTGCGTCCCAGGACGTAGGAGAGCTTGGTCAGAGCTGCCTCGGGTGTCATGTCGAATCCAGGAATGACTCCCGCCGCTTCAGTCTTCTTCCCCGTCTCGTAAATGGCTGAGACGCTGCCATGACTGCATTGAGTGCAGTTAACGATGAGCAAACCGCGTTCGGATGCTAAACGGAGTTCCTCCAGAATGTCCGCACGATTTGTCGGGAAGTTCCCGGCTCCGTAAGTCTGGAGCACGACGCCCGCCATGGGCGATTGGAGAAATGCTCGAACCGTCTCGGCAGTAATGGAGGGATAGATGCGCAGGAGAGCCACGTTTTGATTCAGGGAAGTGTTCAGTTGGAAGTCTCCCAGCGATTTTTGCTGCAGGAGTAAATTGCTGTCAATTTCAATGTTGATTCCGAGGGTGGCCAATGGTGCCAGATTCGGTGAATCGAAGGCATTAAGTCGGTCTGAGCTCACCTGAAGAAATAATAACGATTGTTTTATTAGTTTACCGGTTTACCGTAAATACTTTGCATTGTCGCCAAAAGATTTTTCAAATGTTTGACATGCTTACCTTTGCAATCCTATTTCCACGGAACAGCCTGTTTCCGAAGTAGACAGTGACTTCAGGAATGACATATTGGCCAGCCATAATGAGGGCACCCAAGAAATTGTCCCTTCCATCAGATCGTGACTCGAATAATGGGATTTGAGACCCTGTCACCACGACGCTCTTTCCCAAATTCTCCAGCATGAAGGACAGAGCTGGAGCAGTGTAGGCCAAAGTATCCGTCCCATGAAGAACCACAAAACCGTCATAGTCATCGTAGTATTTCTGAAATAATAAATAAAAATATTTCATGAATTCATATTTATGATTTATTGTGATAAAATACCGTTTCTGATTTCAGGTTCCTAGTAATTACCTTGATGTCTTGGGCAATGGTTATCCAATCCTCCATGGTCATGTTGGTTGAGTCCAGGAGTGGATCGTACTCGTGAATGGTATAAGCAACACGGCAGGTCGCATCTTCCGCTTTCCTATAATTTTAGAAAAATAAATAAAATTAGGAATACAGATTGGATTTCACGAAAAAAAACATACGAACAGTTCAATAATGAATGCAACTTACGGTAAAACGAGTGGTTGAGATTCCATATCCCCGAAACAAGCTTTGGCGTACTTGGCGTCATGTAAATTCGGGAAACTTCGAACAGTAGCTTCGAGCATTTTTGGGATCGGTACTAAACCTGGAGTAAAAAAGTAATTGAAAATTAATAAACCGTTTTTTTTTAATTATCTAAAAAATTGTAGTAAAATTTTTTTGAAGCCTACCATCATCCCCATTCAGTCGGATCATTCCAATAGTTCCTCCAGTGTAGATGACCAGAACTTTCCTCATATCGGCTGGAAGAACCATTGGTCCCAGTTTAGCGTTACTTTCCAAACTGAGTTTTTCAATGATGGGACTAGGCGTCGGACACGGCAAAACGTAGCTATTGTTATTACTCGTCAAAATCTGGAGAGCGTCGTCGTACTCTTTGGTCAGATTATTACAATTGTTTCGCAGAGCACTACTCTCACGATTCAGATTCATTTTGATATTGTTCAGGAAATTCGGATTGTCTTTTAGTGAGCTTTGTAGTAGTAGATTACTTAGTTGTAGATTACGGATTAGATTATTACAATTACTCGAATTATTATTATTATTATTATTGGACTCGTTATTGTTCCTATTGAGCATTTTCACAGGAGGTCGAGAGTTCGTGATGGTATTCTTGGTAGCAATTGACATAACTTGGGGCACTAAGGAACGGGAAGGTCACAGGAGATACATTTGTGTATCGGTATTATTGTATTCGGGAAATAAGGGTCAACTTGGAAATTAGGTAGTTGATGCTGTGGGTCTGTTGACAAACTGATGCGGTTTCAAGGGAACTCCGTCTATTTATGAAGGAGCCTCATGGCATCCAGCAGCGTGCCTCTGTTTTCTGTTGTGGAGTTGTATTTCTCAGCCGTCGCTCAGAAGTTTACTAAAGCTTCTGTATAATCTAATGGGATTTGGCTGATGAAATTTTTCCACTCTCTGTGCTCACACAACAGTACATAGCATTTTTGTATACCAGTACATAATACATGCCCGTGTCAGTAATTTTCAACGCTTGCTGTTTCCTCAATGCCTGATGCAATGCCATTCTTAGAACACGGGAAAGAAAGGCTTGGCTTAGGTAAAAGGGAGGATTAACTACTTTTACAATACAACCTGTCAATTAACCCGATTTTTATGCCCAGGTTGGCCTTTCTCCAATTTCTCCAACGGAAAGGATTCAACGAACGCTAATTATACACATTGGCTTTTTTGAAGCCAACGGAAAGTATTTTCTAATCTCATCGCTACTTTCTTCAGTTTATGGAAATGAATTATCTACTGCTCAATGTACACGAAGTACAACAGGCTTGTAGAAATTTGAATGTCGAGGTCATGTCAAATTCAAAATCCGATGGAAAAATCATAGTACAATAGGTAACTAATGTACATAATACATAAGCGAAGGCAAGACGCAAGCATTTTTGTAGTCAACCAATGGCGCAGTACTATATATGGAATGGATTGTACACACTCACACGGTCTAAAACTTTTCGGTATTTCTCCAGTATATCCCGAAAATGTTGTACCTGTACCTATTCCAAATTGCGTACACGAATGTTTTGAACAACAAGATCGTTTTTTCAGAGAAATCCGTGGAATTTTTTGTATTAGGGTAGGGTCTGTTTGTGAGATCCCTTTTTATCTTTATCCCAAGGTTCAAAGCTTTCGTAGAGCAACATATCACGCGAGAGCAGGAAATTATGCAATTGCGAACAAGTGTCAACAACTCGAGGTGACATGGAGAAAAAAAAATACAACCGAAAAACAAGATATTATTGAGCATTAATCTGAGTTGGATGAGGATTGAAAATTGAAAGCATGAATGAATCGTAGTAAGTGGAATTCTTTCATGCGTCCTGTCCTGATTTATGGAAGTAGCCGGTTAGTGTGAGTTAATAGTAAATAGTGAGTGACCCAATGATAAGATTTTACGTCTGACGCCAATTGGAGTTCTTCGTCTCTCATTGAGTAGTTTGGAGGGTGTGTGTGAGTACTACTGAGTATCAGAATATGTTCGTAGATTAGTTTTTGTCGGAATTAGCAAGGACGTGCACGGGGTGACAAAATAGTAAACAAGAGAAGCAAAAAAAAATTAATCTTGTTTTTTTGGTATTCGCGTCCACGTCTTCATGCTTTTACATATAAAATGAGGAAATCTGGATTTGAATTAAGCGTCTTTCGATACTGATAAAGTTCTTATGATTGGATTGAATGGCGTTTAATTTCGAGACGAACGTTGAAATCTATAGCGTCTTAAAAGTAGATTCTGCTCATCTCTTCTCTGACTACGTTTATCAATAACAGTTCGTTAACGCTGGTGATGAAATCTGCGCTTGTTCGAATCGTACGATGGTGTATATGTTGAAATGGAGGCGTGTCCGTGTTCAACTGATAAGATTCATTCATATTTATATGAATACGAATTAGGAATTCTATTGAATTCTATGAGTTTCATCAGCCAGGAAGCTTATTTACAAGTTAAATTAAGTCGCGGCTGTTATTGAGCGAATATACGTATTAAATTGACACAGTTTCGTGCGGAATAGCTATTAATTTTGGTTATTCCAGTCAATGGTCATTCTTACTGTTACTGTTTTGGAAATCATACTAGACATTCCCTGGGATAAGCCATCTAAAATGCGACGCGAGCTTACGCAAATGCCGTATACAAATTTAGCACTCATTGCACGTCAAATTAACTGCTAATGCCATTAGAAAAATTTACAGATAAATATGTCGCTTCATAATTGCATTCTGCAACTAATTTAGAAATGTGAACTGGGTTAACCTGGAGAGCTCATCTCCATCTTAAGGGCAATAGTCTTAATTGTTCAGATCATTACTCTGGTTCAGCTCTGCTTGTGGGGTTTAGGAACAAATGGAAAACTTTTGTTTTAGAGTGAAAACTATCTAGAAACAGATGCTGCAGGCAAGTGTGGCAGTAAAATTTTCATTGTAATCTTTTCAAAACAAACCAATACCCAATAAGTATGGTCAAGTCAAGGAAAATTTTCCCTCACACTTGTTGTGTCTGGAATATTTTTTCTTAATACCGGTATATGCCCTAATTCAGTTAACGCTCACTTGATATATGTATCATATTAGTACCACAGTAAGTACGTCATGCCATTAGGATTATAATGACACTCGTATTGGGATTATCGAACTACAATTAAACGTCGAAATACTACGCTGACCTGACCCACACCTGTGTTTAAAACATGGTAGTACAAAAACCATTCATTATGCATTCAGCTAACAATAACGCTAATCTTAATCTGGCCTGTCAAGTCATAAGGTGTATTGGGATTACGAAATTAATGAAATTACAAAACTACCACCATTCCAGTAGTACATAGTATTTTCTATTGTCCTATTCAAGATTATTTGGCTTATGTATGGATTATCGTATGGGTTACGGGATTTCATAGATCAAAGCTGCTAATGATAGCTAACCCTGAACCTTTTCTTGTACCTTGATGGAAGGTTGACCGTTGGATCTTTGCCGAGTTGTTTCTTATTTTATTACATTGGATTTTGTATTGTTGGGTTATTTGGGGTTGCATGCACTTTAGCCTTAGCTCTACCCAGACATGAAGGCCTAGGGCTGATTGGCTGATTGTTGATTACCTTTCAAGCCCTCGGCCTGAACCCAAACAAAAAAGGTGCAACCAGATATTCCAGAATTCATAATTGGTTTATTCCACAGTCAAATCTCTAAATAATGAGCATCATTCCGAGAATGCAGTTATGGAATATATGTATATGAGCAAATATCTTTATTTTCAAATTTTAAATGAGTTACACACACACGGCTACACATACGGCTCCGTATAATACGTTTTATGTTGAAAGTGCGTGGAGTGAACTTGAGCCTCAATCGCAAAGTACAAATGAAGGTTCCTAATCACCTAAATAAATAAATACATTCATATATTTAATACCAGAAAAGTCCAGGCTGAGGCTGGAAAATTCTTGTATTGCCGTATGCCACTTATTATCGCCTTTTTAAAAAAAAAAACAACAACATTTTTTCTGAAAGTTATTTGTACTTTTTACTAGTAAAAACTGGCTTCAAATGGTTTCATATTTTTATACAACGTATACATAGTTCAATCAAAGTAATAAAACTGAAAGTCAGTCAACTTATAATATTCATAGGCTAAAGGACGAGCTGTAATTGGTAATTTAAAATTACATTGCATATTGCTGGAATATGGACATGGAGAGCTGGATAGACCAGCACCGCAGCGCGGCCGCATTTAGTCAACAGAATTTCGCAAGTTTACATTACTGTGGGCTACTTCTTGGGCATTTTAGCCGAGTTCTATCAGAGTGACGGCTAATACATTTTATTGCTTAAAACCTGAATCTGTTCTTGTCGGTAATTTCGTGATATTATCACTCGGTAGTTCCATGTTCCATGATCGTATTCGTATATACTTAGGTGTAGGTACCTAGATACCATAATTTGCATATTTTATTTGGAGTTTGGATTCACGCGTCGAGTCATAAAGTCATAAACTAATCAAATCAAATCAAATCAAATTTATTTCAGTGACATTGTAATATAATACGAAAATTCATATTCTTTCCAATTAC
>JAQFYT010001947.1:0-14391 GCA_034694925.1 Ceratophysella denticulata | reverse complement strand
TACCAGACCTTCCACAATGTCATAATCCACAGCGGCGTAGTAGCTCAGTTCTGAGTCACGACGGAACCTCGGAACTCTACGCGACAGTGGAAGAGGTACCCGGAGGATCCGGGACCCAGTCGGCCTTGCACGGTGCTTCTGCAGAAGGATCTCATCTCTACTCCAACATTCCAGACTGTTCAACCACAAAACCCTCAACTTCCCGTACTCAGAATCTCAAATCCAAAAATATTGCTTCCTCTAGCACGAAGAGTAAATCTTCCGAACCCCATCCCTCCAGTGATTCCGAAACTTATGGAAACTCTACGCATCCTTATGCCAAGCTCAAGAGACCCGCCGTAGAGCATCCATATGCACGCGTGAAAACCCGGGCTGGAAGTACTGAACCCGGCGGAGATGAAGCTGAAGAAACGGATACTGACAATTATGATGTGGCTCATCCTTATGCCCAAATTACAGCCCGGCCTGGAGGACGGGACAGACAGCAGTCGTCTGGTGCACCAGTTGGGAATCCGAATCATACCGACGAAAGTCAATCTAGTACAAGCGGAAGTGCCAATACTTCAGCCAACCCTGAGCGTCCGACTCATCCAACTCGCGGAGCTTCTGTAGAGTCCGAGGATAGTGGTGGAGCTCAGCCAGTTCCGCCAAGAAGAGCCGGACGTCAGTGGCGGCGAAGTCATCCGCAAGGACAGCCACAGCCTACTAATGGTACAAATGTAAGGATTTATTTATGTCTATTTAAGTTTTAATTAGATCTGACAAACAATACAGAATATTGATATTCTTGTGTTTTTTTGTTCACAGGATAATCAAGTACATTTCTCAGGGGATTCACAGGACTCTAGAGGTTATACAAGTATTAGCGTACGTGAACCACTGTCAAATATACGAAATCAAGCTTTACCAAGGAGAAATTATGACTCACATTACGCCACAGTGTCTGATGATTCTGGTACTAAAAATATATTTACGGCACACCAATTTCATAACTGTAAACTCTATTGTACACTGTTTTGCTTACGTATACTGAGTCAATTATTTCACGTTTCACAGAGGAAATGTACGCTGCTATAGAGGATCCAAATGATGGAAATTACATGCGTATACCAGGAGAGGACGGTCGTCAATTTCAAACCTTACCTAATTTTGGTAAGTATTGTACATGGGTTTACTTACAGATACCAAAGGTACAGGGCACGTAATCATGTAAAATCTTGAATGTTTCTACCTTAGAACGACGAGAAGCCAACTCACCCTTACCACCGGTTCCACCGCCGCTTTCACCTCTAATGGTATCACCTTCCGAAATATCCCCAACGACAGCCTCGGGAGGACGAGACGGTGGTCCTTCCTCAACCCCATCCCCTGCACCACCCATTTATGCCCAAGTAAGTAAAAAGGAAAAGACGAAGGCTCCAACAACTCCAAGTGGATCCGGTACAGGAACAACGATTTTGTCTAGTCATTCCAACACATCCGTGACCTCTCCTGCGGATGCAGGGTCACAACCCATCCTTTCCCTTAGCACTACCACCTTGCCATCCACCTCTGCCGTGAAGCGACGGCATCACCACCACGCAGCTATTCTCGACCCAAGCCAGGGAAACGACTCAGACCCGTCTCGACGTTGGTCCAAGGCTGATATCAGCTACTCAGAATTTGATATTATCCGTGAACCCTGTTTCCCATCCACTTCTGAGCAAGGACCAAGTGGAACCGGTCATAAATCCACGAGCGGAAGTTCAACTGTCCCTAAAACAAAATCCAAGCCCATTATTGCTCACCCTCAACTAGATGAGGATAACTATAATGTAATATCCGATGTTCGGAGTAGTTCCAGGATCTCAAAGTCAAGTGAAAGTAGGCGACCTTACCAAGAAGATAATTATCAAGAAATTGATTCCGTGCCGCATCATCCCTACCAAGAAATTGGTGCGAGGGGTCATGAGGGCCCTGCGGACTATTACCAAGAAATCAGTGAGATTAAAAAGAACAAAAAGCCGAAACACAGAGACAATACGTATCAAACGATACGCGGCAAAAATGGAGAAGGAGATGACTCGGACGATGAGGATGATGACCAGTTTTACGAGAAGGTCAAAGTCAAACCAACGACCTCGGGTTCTTCCGTGAGCTCGACTCACCTTCAACCTAATTCGTCATCCACAAATCCGAATATTAAGAAACATGGCTACGAGAAATTGAAACGGAAGACGGATGAGACCACGAATATGACTCGAGTAGAAATCGTGATTTCAGACGAGGATGATGATGACAATGAAGAAGGATCACTCTACGAGCAGGTCAAGTATCCGCCCTATGAGCGTCTCCAGGAATCTCGGGACAATTTGATTGATGCCGAGGGTGACAATTTATACGAGGACATTGGCTATTCACAGCTGACCAAAGGGCGGAAAGGCAGTGGACGAAAGCCAGAAGCCAGCAGCAGTGCTGCTCCTCCGCTTCCGCCAGAGTCCCCAACCGTTGACCTGGATCAACTCTATGCCCGCGTGGACAAGTCCAGGAAGAAGAAACGGAGTGAGAGTCAAGTTGAAGCTTTGGGTATCCAACCGTTGGACAATGATAAAGATCACAGTATTGAGTACATTTAGGAACTTTAAAACGTAAGTTAATTTACGTTATGTTTAAGCTGGAAAGCATGATTTTACTGTTTTTACGTAACTGGAGCTGGGGCTTAAGTGAGTTTAACGCTTTACGAAACCTTCGAAATATAATATAAATATGATTGCATAATTATTACACTAGGATCCTCGTCTCTTCGCCATATTCCTCTTTCTTAAATGAGCGTTCAGTTAGTTGTTCCTTACTGTCTGTTCCTACGACTGAATTTATTAAAACTCAGCTTTAATTCCATTTATTTAGCGTATTTAAGGTACATCTCATGGTGGGACGAGCATTAGAGAATTAAAATGCCATTCTCGGCATGAGATGCACCTAAGCGTATATATTCCCTACCGATATCGAAGTATTCCAATGAATATTTAACATTCAGTATTTCACTGTTTACCGGCGGAAAACAGACATTGATTAGTAATTTTTTTTAATGTTCGTGTTCAGCATCAGTTTAATTAGTCCCAGTTAATTCACTTCGCTCAAAAGAATAATAGAATATGTATAAGACTATTAACTACAGTTCTATGGTGGTACTTAGTTAGCATTAATTTCTATCGTAAAAAAGTGCTCGTTATACAAAGTTCTTAATTAAGTGTAACTCATCTAAAGTTGTATCGTGAATCGTGAATTTCCCTATCCTGTTTTATGTTACGGTTTAAGGTACGGTCTAATCTGTAACAACGGTACAATTTACTATTTACAAAAACGAGTTCATAATGTTCATTTAATTCTGCGAGAGGGACCATATTCATTCACTATTTACTGTGGTACTTACAGTTATAGATATTTCGTCTGTTCAGAATTCATTGTTTGTTGAGCGTTAATTTTGATAATTTAAGGCGAATGAACAAAATGGTTGGATGTTAGATTTGATACTAATCTTTGAGTAAGAAGTTGTTTTTTGTGTTTTTCTGTTCGTTGTGACTGAATAACTGGTACATTTAATTCATTACACTAATTTCGAATTGGGATAATCTTATAGAATTTGAATTCTCTGAGTAAAATTTAGTCTACATCTTTAATAAAACTTAAAACTTCCGTAATCAATCATTATTGTCCAGTCTTCCTTTGTGCTGATCTTGATTGAGTTGCATACAGGTGACCGGTTGAGGAGCGACAGACGAGTCAAGGTCCATAATTGGCTTGGAATTTAGTTTTCTGATAGATACTATGTAGATTGAGTTAGTTTTAAATTTAGATTGTCATCTGGAAATTAAATTTTGCAGTCAAGTCAGGTCAGATTTGGAAGTAGATGGAATTACATCACATCTCAGTCGCCTCGCATGTATTTGAGCTGACTTCGGGTAAATTCTAGGCATGAATCATAGTTCATAATCACGTCCTCGAACTCCTTCAATTTCTTCATGGCAGCTCGGTGAGTTCCACTCGAGGTTTGGGTGTATCGAGCATGGTTCATGAGTTTCTCCACCAAGTAGTGAAGCCAGAAAACATTTGTCTTAGGATGAAACGTGTCCCATTTGTTTCTGAAAAAATTAGTAAATTTTGAATGATTTGAACTGATTGACTGGGTTAAGGTAGTTTACAGATCCATATAGTAAATTCTAATTTGTGGTTTACCCGTTCAGCTTCCGCATCATTCGGTAGACCTCAAATTGATAGCCATCCGTGCCTAGGAACTGATCCTCATCTTCAGCCATGTCCGTGAAGGTCGGATTGTTGTTCTTGTCCAGGGAACGAGAGATCGTGAAGTCAATTACCGTGGTCTTGACCCCTGCAGTGGGCACCTCGTAATGGACCCCGTCGATCTTGTACGGAATCATTTTCTCCGTGGTGTTTATAACCAAAATGTTGCCCCAGTGCAAGTCCCGATGCTCGAATTGGCAACCAGCCTCACCAGTAGCCAAAGTAAATGCCACCTGATAGGTAAGTGGAAGAAGATCCATTTTGGGGTTAAAAATAAATATAAAATGACCGGTGCTATTTAACTTTACCCTACCTGCATCAAGAGCGCGAAGGCCTGCTCCGCATTGGCAAAGCGGAAGGACTCCACGTCCGTGCCACCAAATTCGTACTCGAACACAATGTAGCGTTGACTGGCGTCGAAGACGTTTGGGCATTCATTTTCGGATTCTATATTTATGTTAAGATTTGTTTTTATTTCTGATAGAAATATATTTGAACCGGTTAGTAAATAAAATGATAGAAACGGTTAGTTACCATTTGCAGCATGCCATTTGATCCAAGCGTCGACGAGGGCTGGGGGATACTTCCCTTCCATTAGCCGGGCTCGATAGAGACGACAGAAGCCACGCGTAAAATTGCGCCCATATGGATTTCGGAGGGTATTCAGTCGTTGGGAAACACGAATCTCGGGTTCAATTTCCGCATAACGCTTCTGCTTCTCTCCATTGACCAGTTTCGATCCTTCAACAGCCACAACTTTGTACACACTCGGTTCCGGAACATTGTCGAAGTATCCGCTGTACACCTCTCCGTAAACTCCTTCGTTGAGTTTTTTAACTTTCTTCAAGTTGTCCACGAGAAGGTCAATCGGGATTCCGACGCACTACAAAAGCCACAGATTAATGTTGAATCGACGAATTAAGACTAATTAAAAAGTCAGTTTTATTCGCTTATTAACCTGGTCACAGGTACGAAGAAGTGAGGTCTTTGGATGGGTCAGACCTTCAATTCGTAAAACGGCAGAAAAATGGCCGCTCAGGTAGCGACTCACCGGGGTGAAGGATTGATCGAGCGGACTTTGTGGCACACTTTCGAAGGAAATGTCAGTTCCTGTTTGAAAACCGTCTGCTGGATTTGGTAAAACTTCCGTGGAGAACATCCGTTGATATTTCCAAGTGGTGTCCATCATTTGGTCGTGAGTAGGATTGTAGATGAGCTGAAGCGGAAGTTGGGTGTGGGTTGGGTTTGGCTTAGCCTATTTCAAAGGCAGAATAATTTTTAGCGATTATAGCCAAATAATCGTAACACCAGACAGAATTGAGATAATTTGTCTCCTACCGGCGGCGGTGGCGATGTCCAAGTTTGAGAATCCCCGTCCTGGGTATCTTCCTGTGCGGATTTTTTCCAGGTACGATGTCCGGCTATTGGAGTGGGAATCCGGGTACCCAGTGGGAGCGGTGCGAGTGGAATGATTTCTGTCGGAGGGTATTTGTGTCCACTACCTTCAAGATGCTGGAAGAAATTGACCTTTGGGCTGTTTCCGCTTGTTGGTGGACGCGGTGGGACATTAGCCTGTTTTCAATCGATTGCAAGCTATTTAGTTACTTGTATAACTGCCCAATTGATGTTATCGGTAATTCTGGAATTTACCTGATTGTCTCCAGTAGACCGCTGTTGCATGTAATACTCCCGATTTTGAATATTGACAGCATGGTTGGTCAGAAATTCTTTGGAAAAGAGTGCTGGACTCTGTTGAGGTCGCCTGGAATTCCCACTGATTCCCAAAGTTTCTTCACCGATTGGCTGAAATACAAAAACCACGAATTGGGGTCATATTCAATACAGGATTAATAAATTAAACCAAATATTTTGATCAATGTACCAAGCCAAAGTAGAGGCTTCTGTCCTGAGGAGCCGGAGATCCATATCCTCGGAGTGCAGAGGGATGATGGAAGGACGTGGTTGGACGTCGGACCGTGAGGTCATCCCTTGGCTGTCGTTGACGCTCAGAAAGTGGAGGGGTCACGCTGGTATTCGGTGGACGGACAGGCAAGCGTGCACTAATACTCCCACTATTGGTTCCCGAATAAGGGCCCGGGATCTTGGTCTCGACATTCCGGGATTCGGGATTGGTCATCGTGGGTGCTCAGGGTTGAGATGAACAACTAGAATTTAAAACCAACCCAGTCACCAGTGGCCTAATTGTCGTTCAAATTGATGTTAAATTCAACTGACTTTTTTTCTTTACCAAATTCTTGCACGTCTGAGGCTGAGCGATCGCACTGGACAACAACAGAGTCCACAAATTCGTTGGAGCTTTAGCTTCTCGATATTTGATTATTCTGGTTGTCTTGGAAACTTGCAATTGGATTGCATTCTTCGTTTCGATTCCATTTATCAGGTAGGCAAGGTTACCTTACCGTATGCGACCTACCAGAAGGTTTGACAGTCGATTAGTTATATTCACCCTTAACATGTCATTAAGAGGAAACGCTGTACAGATTTGGATTCATTCATTTACTTCGCGCTAAATGGTTAATGTATTGAGTGCATGGGCAATGGCATAAAATAAGAGAAAATTCGCACTCGCACGTGGCGGTCGTGGCCTGAGTTTTTCAAGTTCAAGCAGCTGCAGCTGTGTGCTCGTGTTTCATATTATGTCATTCATATTATTTGAAGTTTATCAAATTTAGATTGCGGTTCTTGAGTTAATTAACTTGACGGACAGACGTACAGTTCGCAACTCATCATGTCAAGCTCCATAGTGTTCAAGAAAGGAGGATTGAGTTTGACAGGAAGTCGTGGTCCACGGGCCAGGATTCCTGGAGTATTCCCTGCCGTCATTTTTGGTGAACAGGTCCTGTCCACTGGAATCCCGTCTTTGGACGACTATATTGGCGGAGGAGTTGGGCTCGGCACGATTCTCGTCATTGGTAAGCATTACGAAATACAACAGGAATATCACTAGGTATCAAATTATCATTAATGTCACGTAATCATCTGAAAACACTGCTGAATCCTAAATACTAAAGCAGAATTACCCTCAGAATTACGACAGAATCATATTTCTGCTAGTGATTTAAATGACACCTTTGGAAAGAGCATTACATTTTTGATTTTGGGTCAATATTCAACCATTACGTAAACAATTTTTTATGTGCAAAGCCGCCGCCGCCGCCGCCCCATAACTATATAGAAATGAGCCAGTCCAGTACGAAATTACAAACTAAACCTTAACATATGCACTCGTAATTAATTCTAGATCTTTTTTTTTTGTATTTGGAATTACAGAAGACTCATTTCCTTGTCGCTACGCGGATTTAGTTCTCAAATCATTTTTAGCGGAAGGAGCTTCGTACAACCATTACCTCTTCGTGGCCTCAACCCGTGTCAAACCTCAGAACTTTGCTAATGAACTACCGTCTCGACGAAAGGAAACGGGATCCACAGGTCTCCCCTCAGTTGACCCCGACAACATTCCCAGTGACAAGAGGGAGAGTGAAAAACTGAAGATTGCATGGAGATACCGGGATTCGACCCCGCTTCATACCACGCTCTCCTCTCGCGGCGGTATCATCAAGGGTCAGAAAAGTGCCAAGTTTGAGTTTACGAAAAAATGTACTGCGGCTCACCTGGGTGGTCAGCATTTGAGCACTAGTAAGGTAATGGACACGGGGGATCTCGACCTTGACCCGCCATCATCCCTGGCCCTGTTACGGGAAATAGCCGAGACTGTGAAACCATTTGATTTGACTCAGGCTGATGGAATTGAGAGGGTTTCAAATAATTTAATTCGACTCGGTCTGTCACATTGTGAGACCCAAGTATTTGACCCCTGTTTTATGATGGGACTCCGTGCACTCGTGAGGTCAACCAATTCCGCTGCAGTAATTACCCTGTCAAACTTGTCCCATGATGCTGGACAATATTTGCATCAAGTGGAACACTTGGCTGACACCGTGATTCGACTCCAAGTAATTTTGGATGAACGGAAAAAAGCGGATTTGGGTGATGTGGATGGGCTTTGTTCCGTAACGAAAATCAGTGCAATTAATTCTCTAAAAATCCTGGACCCACCAACAGACTTGGGGTTTTCGTTCAGGAAAAAGCGGTTAACATTTCAGGTACCTACCTCAGCCATTTAAAATTTTCAAACAACTTTATCTTGTTAAATAGCTTTTTATTTATGCTATTGAATGTTGAATATATTTTGTTCCAGGAATTGCATATTCCACCAGAAGGTGAAACAACGGCACAAAGGGAAGTTGCTCACTCTAAATCAATTTTGAAGCCTGGCTCGTCATCCTCTTGCGGTGCTTCGATCCATGGGAAATCAATCGACTTTTGAAGTTTTAATACCTA
The DNA here is from genome assembly GCA_034694925.1 of Ceratophysella denticulata. Lineage (NCBI taxonomy): Eukaryota > Metazoa > Arthropoda > Collembola > Poduromorpha > Hypogastruridae > Ceratophysella > Ceratophysella denticulata. The sequence continues at coordinate 5,748 of JAQFYT010001947.1, read as the reverse complement.
TGTAGCATAATTATAATTATTCTAATAGATTTTTTATTCACAGTTCAGAGTGTGAGTTGTGAGTTTTGATTATAATTTTGACTATGAACTATAACCTATCTTCCGATAGCTGCACGTTGCTTATCTTGATCTACAATACTTGCATTTCAAAAGAACGGACTTATGCAGTAATATTAAATATCATTTAAAAGCTAATTTACAAGGGAAAATTGCATAATACATAAATTGAGAATTGAGAACATATATGACATAAGGATAATGTTTGATAAAAGGAAATAAAAGAACAAATTGGTTAACTTTCTGAAAATTTCGTAAGTTGTGACTTTACTTTCTTGATTCCTATCATTGATCATTAGTACTAAATAGCAAACACCACAGTATACCTATGCAAAGTCGACATAAATCGGTGTTAATTGTCAATTAACCAATATCTCTAACCTGTTGTCCTTGCGTGGAAAATGTGTGATACTAAATTCGAGGCTACGTAAGAGTTCCCGCTCTCATATGCACAGTATGCAAAAATTTGAAATTTATGGATTCACACTACTCGTGTAGTTATTATTTAGTTTCCTGTTTTGCGTATTTTTTTTTCTAATTTCTGGAATATAAATACAAAATAATGTTGAAAAGTGTGAGTGCCCGGTTGTATCGGACAGGGCAAGAGGTCATGAATAAGTCTCGAGCTTGTCAACTTCGACACATTTCCTCCCAACGTCTCGCTTATTCCGATTTTGGTGACCCCCTAACTGTTTTGCGGAAAGAAACCGGCGAAGTCAACGAAAAGGGAAAGGTAAATATCCAAACTACTGTACTGTGTGAACATTTTTTAAAAAAAATGTATTATATGAACAATCGTTTATCGATTTAATTGCTGACTTAGTGCCTACAGCAATCGAAATAGGTTACCGCTTGCAAAAACATGCAATGCAGACAGACAGCCAACAGCATAATTTTGAAATCGCGAATCAGTCGGCGTCGAGATCGACAGTATTCGTATCTATTTGACCACCACCCTCTGAACTGTGGTCAACGTAGTCGCTTGACGTTTTTGGCAACTGTTATCGTGTTATCCTTGATCGAAGGTTTTTGTGTTTGCTCTTGCCAGTGTTTAAAAATACGCAACTAAAGATAAATAATTTCTTGAGGTCACTTCTACGTTAAATTACAAGTTAAGAAGCATCAGAATTGTATAATCCGTCACGATTTTTAAATAAATCATTATAGTTTTCTGTTTGATAAAGAAGAACGGTCCCACTTGGACACTCAGAGGCCTACATGCTCTCATGAAACTTGACACGTATGAAACTTAACTTTTCTGAAGCGTCATGGACGCTGTATGAAGTTGGATAGGTGTCGAGGACAATAGCTGTGCCGCTTAGGCTAATCAATGGGTAGGCGAGGTAGAAGGGCATTCTAACTGCACGAATAAGTCGGACACTGGCAAACGTCGTGAGTACGGTGATGAAGAGGAGGGTCGGAAAGGTCATGGGCATTATGAGCGGCTGGTAGCACAGATTGAACTGGAGATTCATGAGCTGTAGCTTCCGGTAATAGCGTGACACTTGGAAGGGCCGTTGTTCACTAAAATATGCGAATTTTAGAGAAATGCATAAATCTAATACTTTACATATGTACAGTACAGTAGGTATCTAAATCGATAATTTCAAATTAATTGGACTATTTACCGTAAAACATCAAGTGAGGTGCGTGTACTTTTCACATACGCCAAAAATATTATGACAACGAACATTAATGTGGACACAATTGCGGCGGACATGAATGATTCGAATACTCCAAATGGAAGTAGCTTCCATCTCGAAATATTTACTGGTCCTAACAGTGAAAACCAAAATTTGGGATTCCGATCCAGGGTTTGCGTCGATATGACCAACTGTGTTATACTGTAGAAGTACATGGAATACGTAAATTTCATGACCAATGAACCATCCACTTCCACAGTTGACCCATTATCACGGTTAAGCCCTAATTTTTGTTAGCAAATTAATTGTAATTAACTCCCGAACGTCAATACGAATTTGCTAGTAATACAATACTTACTATCAAAATACATGCTGCTCCTCATCATTTTATTGATAAATTCTTGAATTTGCCGTGATCTCAAAAACGTATTGAGCTGGAGAACACAGGATATTGACCAGGTCACCACGTTGAGCATATTCATAAACAACTTTTCGTTCGATAAACCCAAGTACAGTACACCTTGAATAGCTCGAATAATCATGAAACAAGCATTACAACAAATATAGACTGCCGTTAACTTCCATTGCAATAATTTAACTCTTGAGTCTGTTATTTTAATTTGGAGCTGTCTATTATCCCATTCGTATGGAAATGCCCCTGTTATAAAACCAATTTTAAGAATAAGATTCATACTGTGTAAAAGGGGTTTGGACAGCATTGTTCCGATGTTTTCAAGAAAAGAAGGCACAATTTCCTAATCGTAATCCATAATCTAATCACACTGGAGTGAATTTTAAGTTTAGCTTGTGAATTTATTTGATAAAATTAGCCCTCGTGGAGTTGTTGAGATATTATTTTAAACAAAATGACTGAAAAACCCTAAATCACGAACTAATATTCTAATCTAACTGGTTTATCTTCAACGTAAGATTTTTCATATAAATTATTAAATTGCTGGCAAATTGTTTTCTCCTGAATTCATATTATGGAACACATATAACCTGTTATTATCTGGAGCTCGAGCTCGATCCCGTTCTATGACATTTCGTAATACATAGCTATATTTTCAATGTCAAATGTCAATATTAATTGATCGTAATATTAATATTGATATTATGATATTGTAAATTCCCGAGGTAAAACTCCAAAAATGAACCTAGTAGTAGTAATACATGCGTACCGAACCGAATACCGAATTGTCACACGAATTGTTGAGTTACCGGATGCCAATAAATTGTTATCTAAAACAAACGCTTGGAGTTTGAATACCGGCCACGTATTTACTCTATTACACTTACAGAGGGTTACACCCAGCATTTTTCTTCCCCAAAAGTATTGCAAATTGCATCCACACAATTTTCAAGTCGCTTAGGCGGTACTCGTACTCGTGTCATATGCGATAGGAGGATCGCATTCGTTTTCCCTGGTTTTTCCTAACCTACCCCCTTTGGGATGGTTAAAAACTTACGCGATCCTCGATTCCTGATCGCATGTGACACGTGTTTCGTTTAGGGTTTGGTTTAGGCCCATGCTGATTGCCGACCATTTACAGTAAATCATGGTTATAAAACTCAATTATGTAATACTATACAGTTCCACTTCTAGCTAGGTTAATATTAGGCTAAGGTAAACAAAATTGTTATAAATCTGGATACGCGTGTAGCTAGGATTGAAATTCAGGATCAGGATAGGAATTTCGGCCATCAACAACATGCTAAAAATTCCATATTGATATTTTGACATATTACATGATTACCGTCCATTATACAACGTATTTTGCAAACATGTTTGATCTACATACTTACTAAAACAAATAGTCAAAGTTAATTGATTCATCGTGTAGTGCTTGTCCTTGACTTAGGCCATTCTCAAAAGATATTGAACTGCTGTCTACTCATATGCCATATTGGATGAATTCACGCGTTTTCATCAGATTTATGATTGTACAGATATGTTGTATGCATTAATTGTTTTGTAATAATTTCAGCTCGTGGTGAAAATGCTGGCTAGTCCCCTGAACCCAGCTGATATAAATACAATTCAAGGCGTATACGCCGTCAAGCCTTCCTCTTTTCCAGCAGTTGGAGGTTTTGAGGGCGTTGGGGTCGTAGAGCAAGTTGGGGCAGGACCAAATCCCTATGGTCTCCAGGAAGGACATTGGGTATTTGCCAAAAATCCTGGAACTGGACCGGGCACATGGCAGACCTATGTCGTCGATGAAAACGAAAACTATATTCCGGTGAGAAACAAGAATGATTTACTTATGAATTACGTCTCCAGCTGTTGGCCAGATATTATGGCATAAAACGTTATTGCTTCAGATTCCCAAAATTGACGTTGTAACCGCCGCAACCCTAACCGTGAACCCCTGCACCGCCTACCGAATGCTAAAAGACTTTGAAGATCTGAAACCCGGAGACACTGTGATACAAAATGGAGGAAATTCAGCTGTGGGTCAAGCGGTCATTCAACTCTGTCGAGAATTTGGGTTTAAGTCCGTGTCCCTAGTCCGAAATCGTGATAAGCTGAGTGAGCTCAAAGCTAAGTTGCAGTCGCTTGGTGATTCCAATACAACGGTGCTCACGGATGAGGAGTTACGGGAACACGGAAGGAAAATTAAAGCTCAACTGGCTCTAAATTGTGTTGGTGGAAAAAGTGGGACCGATATATTGCGCGCACTGGGTATGCTAAACTAACCTAACACAACCTTGTGCACATGGCCAAAATTATAAAAACCGATTTCCCTGCAGCTCCTGGACGAACAATGGTCACATATGGCGGAATGTCACGTCAACCAGTAATAGTTCCTGTTTCTCAACTCATATTCAACGACATCCGCATCAAGGGCTATTGGATGACCAATTGGAGTCGGGCTAATTCCGTTGAAGCGCGATTAGAAATGCTTAATACACTGGCCAAACTGAGTGAAGAAGGTAAATTCGTTCCTCCAGAACATACCCTGATAACACTCGATAATTATAAGGAAGCTTTACATAGTCTTGAAAAGGGATATGCTGGAACTAAATACATTTTCAAGTTTTAAAGATGTACCGTTGATAATTTTATTCTAATTCTAATACGACAAAGGAATTAAATAATTATATTTGGTTACATGATTCATCAATGACAACTGCGCTAAGTGTTGAAACTATATTACTTAACCTTAACCGCAACAAATATAGTAACCTTGCCGAAAAATTAATAACTTAGACAAAGTACTTACTTAGGTAGGTACCTGCCTGGACTGGCTAGTACACCAATATGAAAAATTAGAAATCCTAACCTTATTGGTCTTGAAAGATATCACCTAATAATTTCATCTTCCAATTGCAATGTTGACGGTTGAACAAAGCGCTGCGGTTGTTTTGTCGGTATGGCTTGGAGCAATTCAATAAGGACAAATGCTATGGGACATCCGCCCTTTCTTAGAATTGACGATCCTGGGGCGTCTGCAAAAGGAACTTTCTACGTAGTCGAGGACTTAATTGAGCTAATGCAAATTTATATCCTTCGTTTAGCGGAGATCTCGGCTCAAGAGTATCTTCCCCTTCGTCAAAATCGACGAAAGTTTTGCCACATCCATCCGCCTGAGAAGTCATATTCACGCCATTCACGGATCGACCGACTACACCTGCGCGACATCAACAACAAAATACAACTTAACTTGGTAACGACGACTTGAGACGACCTTGACGACCTTAAATTAGTCGTGGTGGCATTTGAAATTGTATGAAATGAAATTACCATCGATCTCAGCAGTAGCAGGCATCCTGTTAGAGACAGCGGCGATGCTACGTTCAGTTCTAGCAGATGCACTGGCCCAAACAGCAGGGCTCGCATTGCTGAAGCCATACTTGAGTTGACCCTCGAGAGTAAAAAGTCTGAAAGAAAATTGGAAGTATTGTTATGATACAAAATTTAGGGCTGCCGCGGTTCGGGTCAGAACCGGAACCGAACCGTAGTTACGGTTCGGTTCCGGTTCTTTTTTTATGGAACCGTAGCTTACGGTTCGGTTCCGGTTCCATGAAGAACCGAACCGGAACCGCA
>JAQFYT010001946.1:0-14401 GCA_034694925.1 Ceratophysella denticulata | reverse complement strand
GGTTGAATAAAGACAGTTCATGTGCAGAAATCGGCCGCACTATGCTAATTTTGATTAAATTTCCATGACAACACGATGATTAGCCGTGCAAAAAAACCGCCTATTATTTTTAGACAGACAGTAGGATTATATCAAAAACTTGTTAGTTGAACAATAATGACTCTGGAAAGTTTAAACCGATTTTAAAAGTCATTTGAAAAGGGAAGTACACATGGTTGCTGGATAATATTCTATAGAAAGTCCCTTAATGCAAGTCATATGTTACACAGTAACACTTCTGGTCCAATTAGTGCCAATAGGTTTTTTGAAATCAAGGTTTCATTTAATTCGTGATATCATAATGTTAAACACCCACCTTGTGCTGGTGGGATGAGTGTGAGGAGTGTGGCAGAGGCGGCTCCAGCACCTTCACCGAGTAGGCTCACTCTATCCGGGTCACCTCCAAATGCTGGAATATTTTCATGGACCCAGCGTAGTGCTTCAATTTGATCCCATAATCCCCAATTCCCAGCTACGTCCTCGTCTCCCGTACTCAGGAAACCTAACAAAAAAATAATTAACCATTCTGAAATTACACGTTTTGGAAAGACGGTGGTGGAGAAATTGGAGCCATGTTCTTATGTAGGGCTTTTGTCCACACCTCCATTAAACAAGGATAGAGCTTATAGTACGAGCTTAAGGACCAACTTTTCTCGGAATTACTGGGAATATATTAGAAATTAAATTAGGGAAATATATAAACCTGCCATGAGAAAATAGAATCTGCCATGAAAAAGAAAACTTGTGCAATAAGTCTGCAAGGCAGTAAATTTGATTTTAGTGAGGTTAGGTTAGGTTAAAACGTTAGCGGATGAGATTGATCCGTTCTACAGGTTAGGTTAGATTTTTGAAATACACAAATGACCAACAACTAAGCTAACCTTTGGTATTATAGACCAATGTTACTAATTTCACCACTCAATTTCCTATTGCAAAAGTCTTCTTTTTTATGGCATATTCTATTTTTTCATGACATATTCTATTTTTTCATGGCATCAAAATGCCACCCATTATAAGATACCTCGAAAATTCAAAACATGGAACAGCCTTAAGCTTTAAATAGACCTGAAGTAATAAGTGATGCTGATTAGTCTGCCGCAGCTTCACGAAGGAAATTAAACTGTATTTAGGTTGAATGCTGAATGTTGAATCATGATGCTATTTATGCACCTCATTGTACCGCGTGCTCTCCTTACATTAATTACAAATGACGAGATGACTATCTACCAAACTGTATTCATTGATCCATATGCAATTTCACGCCGAGAACAGAAACCTTTGTGAATTGCAATTTTTTAAGTGAAGCAAAATGCCTGAATTACAGGAATACCCTGTAACATTTATAAACCAGGAAGCTAAGTAGACAAATAAGAGTTTTAGCGCACAAAAAAATATATAAATTCTAAATTAAACAAGCCAGGGTACTTGCACGTATTTACAATTAGTATTGATACAGTTTTCCAGTAACTTCCTAGTCCGTCAGTCAGAGTGACCACACAATTAAAAAGCTTGAACATAGATATATGTATGTACAGTATTTATTTTTAAAGACCTTAATTTGCATGTTGAGCTTTAGATCTTCGCCCGCAACAGCAATAAACATACACAACATGAGCATTGCATGGCGTCATCACTCTCCATTAGCCTTGGCAAAGAAAAATTCAGAAGAACAATGGAACAGAGACGAAATAGAAAGATGAAGAAAAAACCCTTGTCTTCCACAGACCACAGAGCTGTGTATTTATGACTAAACTTACTTTGCCCAAATTTGGACACACTTCACTCTTGAATCAATGTAATAAATTCAAATTCTACAAGTTGTGCTGTGCCTAGGTTCGATTGTACATACGAGTACATGTTCAACTTCAGCTTCAGCGCACTTTACTTTACTTGTCAATGCAAAAAAAATGCAGGATGAAGGTACAAAGTACATCACGTCGTATTTTCCGGATCCGAAAAAAAATCTCGAGTTTCAATACTAAAAAATGAAACTGATTGACAATTTACCACGCCCGGAAAGTTTAGAAATGGTTCGATTTGATAAACACGCGAATTTCTAACGAAAACGAGAATTTAAACTAAATATAGATGTACAGGGTGGCACGAAATGTTTGACGCCTCCCTCAGGTCATACTCTCGAAAATCGTACGATGACATACGATATACTTACCAAATTAAATGAAATTTAATTGCAGATCTAATGGTGCAATAATATTTTGATATTTCTTACCAGCGGTTACGGTGGTGCGGCGCAGGAGAGAGAACATTTTGTGCCACCCTGTACAAAGTCTGTGCAATTGAAGTATCAGTGGAGTTTTAGCTACGTTCTACGACAATTACGACGGGTGTTGAACCCTGGCAAAAGATATCCGATCCTGCAAACTTACCACAAGGCCACGAGCCACCTGTAACATTATACCTTGAGTGACCCGAGCCAACTTTCGGTGCCGATTTATCCATTTACCTACAGAATTGCGTCCATGCATAATCAAACCAAAACGAAGCGTCAAAATCTGTACCCATTGTTTGAGTAAGCCAGATAAACGTTTGACAAATTGACTTATCATAAAAAGTTGCACCAAACCTAATTGTATACTGTAATAGGAAGATAACATATCTGTAGTCTATCTTTGGGTTTGCGTGTTCTTCATTCACATTTTTTATAACTGATACAGAATATGAAATCAGACTTCAAATAGAAATGTCAAAGTTTTCAAACATCATAAATCCTAATCAACTCAACACTCTCCCAAGAATCTGGACGTGTTAGAGTATCAAATAAGGACTTTGGCATACAGAACACATTTTTAACCTGTCACCAAGTCTTAACATGTGACACTGACACTCAATTGTGGTGACTTTTGTGACCAAATGAAGTTACCAGGCGCCTAAACCTGTCTCAATATCAATCTAACCTAAAAATCTTGTCTTGAAGAAATATCACGGTGACACTTGCATGGTCAAGGGTTCTAATTTCAAAACTAATGTCATGGCCAGTCAGTAGGTTGTTAGGTAGCGTCTTGTGCTTCATGCACGCAGAAGCTGTCAGCATACCAGCTCTATCTTATACTGTATCTTATATAATTGGGTCGTCGAATAATTTCGGTTCCAAATTGCTGAGGATTTCCGTCGAATTTAGATTACGTATTTCTCAATTTTATGCACGCAATCCAATTATTTTAGGTACAAATTGACAGGTGTCACAAATTTACATCGACTCATGCTAGTGGCTCTGATTTTGTAAATCAACGCCAAATAAATTTGTTAGGTAGAATTTCTATTAAAATTCTATAAAATCAAATATTTATCAGTTCGGTATTCTGCGTTCTTCGTTCCAATGTTATATGTATTTATTCACGCCAAAAGCTTGCAATTTTGAACTCCTAAATAATTGCAATTTCTCGAATTGGAAATTGGCACTATTTAATTATTTATATCTTAAATGGGAACCGAATACTAATAAGTGCAGACTTTCACAGATAGAAAATTCGGGAATATGCCGATTTCAGGTAAATATCCACTGATTCGTCTTAAACGCTACTACGTGTTACAAGATAGAAGAAACCTTGCTTCGTCCAATGCATTTTTTAATCGTCCGTCCAGTATCCCTGCATCACGAAACTCGCATAAAAACTTCCTGTGTGGGTGGATTTAGTGTCAAATGACAACAAACATTTGATTTTATGTTCTGGTGGAACTATTGGAAAATAAATGTTGGAAAAACAGGCATTTTTTGAAGGTATCTACCTCAAATTCGCCAAAAAATATATACAGACAATGCGCAATGCATTTTGGAAGTACTATGACCTAAGCTAAAGATAAGTGAAGCCTACAGAACCAAACGTCAAACAAAATTCCTGGAAGATCCAGCTTTACAGTATAACCCCGTCGAGCAAGATGTAGACAGCTGAATTTCATTTTACCAGAAACCTTAAAATCGGAAACACGTCTCACAAAACGGGATTCATCAACTAGTTTGAACAATTTATCATTAAAATTGTAATCTCCTGTCATGGCCAATACTAATCACCGAGGCCCAAACTGAGCATCTTTGGAGCTACCAAGATTATTAGGCCCCTGATGTTCTGAGAAATTGAGCATTGTGTATTGTGTCTGGGTAAGTTCAATAACAAAGTACATACTTCTGGGCCAAACCCTCTTCGCTGCTGTTTTGGAACAACGATTTGTTATTATATTATTATTGAGTAAGGGCGAAACCGAAACAGCATGCAATAATGCAATTTTTCATTCACGAACAATTCATGGGGCTTCTTATTACGGAGACCAGAACTAATTTGTTAAGGTTGAGTGAATTAAGATGTACGCAGACTGCATGTTCAAATTCTTCGCATCAATGAGCTTCGTGTATATTGGAATTCGGAATAAATGAGGATTCACCATGAGTCTATTGAATAGTGTATTATTATCCATTAGTTAATATTATCGATTTGGCGCAAGTTTGAATTCGAGAACAACCTTACGCTAATAACATTTCGCGCTACTTGGTTTTGTCAAACTAGGGTGTGGCATTTTCACGGACACTATGCCGATATCGATATTATCTCTGACTCTGATTCAACGCTCCAAGCCAACATTGATTTATCGAATTAATAAACTAACGCTCATTGAAATTGTAAATCTGAAGAAGTTTGCCTTTATTTAGCCCTAAACTTCCATTTGTTTGCTCCTCAAGTAGGGCACAGAGTAATCAATAGGTAATTCCGAGGTAGGAAAATGAACACATGTGCCATGTGTCCCCCTTTTGCCCTATTATTTCACAAGAATGGACCGAGGGTTGACGTTGACTCATTTCAGACTCTATTCAGAAAACAGTGATATCCTGATCCTGACAGAAGTGCCTGTCTGTACTAAATTGGGTTTGGCAATACACTGCCTACATTACCATCACAAAGGATAAATTCAGAATAGTTCAGAGTTTCCAATGGGGTGCATGAGATAAAAAAAAGCGTGCAATTATCTGTTTGTATCTGTAGTCCCCATATCAGTAGAAACAGTTTCAGCATTCAATGTACAATTATTAGATTAACTGAGCTGGACAATGACTCAGCATCAGCCTCAACCCGTAAAATAAATAAACACACTTTGCAATACCATGCGTCCGTCTGCTTGTATGTTGTATTCTGTGTTTTCCGACTGAAGAATCCGCCTCTATTTTATTGCGTGGGGAGTCTTTAGTGTATAATTTGTAACTAACGGCATTTGCCATTTGTTATTTGCCTCTCTTCTCTGATAGAATTAGAATTATAGTCAAAACAAAGTAATAAAAACCCAAATGCTTTCAGTTCGACGTTCGACAAAACAACCAGCCCCAATTACCCATTTTCGGACAATTTTTTCCTCATTATACCAAATGAAATGCCGCATAGGCTATCAGTCAGACTCATGTTCAGGTCAAACAAAACTGAGAACTTGACTGCTGTCTCTGTCTTGAAACCTTCCACACCAAATTAGTCTATAATTATAATTATAGCTTGTCAATTGAAATTTGAAATTCAAAGAAAGTTGAGACCATAATATCCCACAATCTGGGTTTCATCTCGCCACCTGGCACTGCCTTATTGTCTGACAACCAGAGAGCAAAAGGTGAACATGTTCTTGCAATTAACAATCAAGTAAACTCAAACCAAGTACGTTAATCGGACTCAAGAATCTTTTCATTCAATTTTCAATCCCATCCCGGCATAGGTATCTGTGTATGTACAATCTGCATTGTGCGAAGCCAAACGAAACGTAATACAAACATAATGAAAATGAATCGTCATTAGCATTTAGATTTTTGATACACGTTGAGTGTACTGTTAGTAAGGAAATATAAGAAAAAGAGAAAATCGTACATATTTCATTTGGTAAAGAGGCCAAGTGTATACGAAAGCTTAATAACGAGCCCATGTTATAAACTATATTTTTTACCGAATAAATTAGCAAGTTATGTCTGTAGTCTCTGATCTGACAATGAGGAGACCATGTGTGTGGCTGTTTTGTTTTATAGGAACCATACAGTATGCAATGCAGTTGAATTTTACGTGTACAACAGCGTTACAAGTTAACAATGAAATAAATTACGCTCGGATCTACCTAATTTACACCAGTGTGCTGTATAGGGCAAGCCTACAGCTAATAGTAAATTACAAGATGCCATTACCTATTTCTTTTTGAAACAAACAATGTCGTGCTTTCACCTTGTGAACCAAATACCTCAATTCAACTACAGAATTCACCAAATTACTGCGGATTCCTGTCTTAAGGCTGTTCTCATTATTTGAATTTTGGCGGCATCTCGAAATGATATCAACTAAACTAAACATATATGGTTCAGGACAAGGTAACTTTGGTTTACCCATTCGCTTTCGCTAAAACTACAAAAAAAAATGCCGCAAAACTTCGAAATTTGAGGATAGCCTTAAAATCCATATTTTATCGGGCCAAAAAACGCAGGTTGAAGATGAAACATTATCTAAGCTAAGAAGTATACCAGCTTTTGCAAGATCTGATATTTGGTTCCCTGGAATCCAAACGGACCAATAAGGTATAATTATTTACGAAATGTGTACAACTGTCCATCAGATCTATTCCTTCTGCCTGTTCATGTGTCCACGCATTGCATGTGGGATAAGGAATAAATTTCTGAATTTAATTTCAATTGTCGAGTACGTTAAGTACATACATACTTGTACTTGTAGGTAATCTTTATGCATTTTTATTATTCTTTCTTAATACCAATCTCCTTGAGAAGACGAAAAAACGTTCATTGTTCCAAAAGCTATTTAAGGACTCACCGACTCACGCAGTCTTATGTTTTGAATCGAGACAGGTGCTTGATACTACCAAAACTTACAGATAAATACTTCTTATCCGAATCAGCAAAAAAACTCAGGTAGAAAGTCACACACAAAAAAAACTGGACAAGGAATCCACAGGTGTACGATGTACAATGGAATAATGAATTTCAGGTTTCAAAAATTACTTTGGTTGCTGCTAAGATTCAGCAAATCTTTCTTGTTCCAAGCTATGATATCTCGTTGAATCAATGCACAATGCACAACTGACGAACGGGTGAACTGTGAAAGGCTAACTTTTCAACAATTCACCGCCTGTGCATAAGTACATACCTATTATGCCTACAAGTTCAACAACAAATAAATAATTAGGAAATGTCTGATGTCAGTAGTACTGCCACTGGGCCACAGCAACTGTGAGGTACGAAAGGTACCTACCCTTACGCCCTACACCTCGAACACGAATCAAATCAACACCTCTGTGCTAAGATATCATATCGTATTGCCTTGAAGGAATTACTAAGAATCGTGGGTCGTTGGGCACTACTGTCTACAATAGGTCTTGAGATAAGGTAAATCCTAAATATTCCTCAATTATCGACAGCTACTACGGCCACAAAAGCAAATAAATGTCTACTCCCGGATGGTATCTGTAGCGTATAAATACTTACTGCATCCTGATAATGATAACTCAATTAAGGCACGCGTCCTTCCACCTTCCTGATTCTATTATGAAATCCATACAATATGATTTATCGACACAATGTCAAGTCAATTTGGGTGGGTTTTTTAATAATTCCAATTTTCAAAGTCAAAGTGATATAAATATGGTTATGCCATATGCCAAGACCAAGAAGGGGTGATCTATTGCCTATTTCACAAAAACTGATTTGTTACAACAGTTAAATCTATTCCGTAAACATAGAAATTCCCAATGGCGGTTTGTCATGCTATGCTTGGTAATGACCTTGCCCCAAAAATATACCTTTTTTTATCTGAAGATACGATAACTAATCTTATATTTTGAAGTTTGGCGCCAAATCACGAAATACCACCAAAATTTGAAATACAAGATTACCCTTAAGTGAATAAACCACTCTGTGAAAACAGGGTATTATAAAAACGCTATTAATTAATGTGAACAAAGTATATGTAAGTATGTATAAAATCCATTATCATAAAATATAACGAGCCAATTAGCAGCAGGTGAAACATTTAAGGACAATGTGTTATATATCTCATATTTCACGAAAAATAGATTGATGCCAAGTCAGATGAAGACCATATGGGAAGTTTTTACGGCTCAAGTCGTAGGCGAATTATGTGGTGAGGTACAGAAATCCTACACCTTCTATCTGTAATTCTATTCCATCCATTCCATGTAAATTCAAAGTGCCATAAAGGGAAGAAAGTAAGTATAACAGCACGTAGGACGAAAGGTGAAGTTTCATCTGAACTGATGCTGGTGGGCAGAAGATCCGTGCGGTATTAGCATTTAATTATTATACATAGGAATTGCCCAGGTGTGCAGCATCCGTTCAACTTTAATGTCCGTCTCCGTGTCCAAACCTTAATGTACTCAAAGATGAATTTCATTCATTCACAAATGGGATGAAATAACGTGCAAAAAGTATCGTACGTTATTACGTAAATCGCGCTGGTTGACACCAATTAGTCATATATAAGAGCAGCAAATGGTTGATTCAAAAACGCATCCGGATACAGGGTTTTACACCTTCTAAAGAATTAATGTAAATTCGGGTACACAGAAACATTATATTTCATTGGAAATCTACGTAAAAATAAAAATCCTTAATTTTCTTAACTAGCAGGTGAAGCCAATAATACTGACAAATCCTACAAGTTCAAAAACAAAACCAGTACGACAAAGCCATAATTCAGCCTCAAAACCTGGTTTGACAATTTTATTATCTGGAATGGAGTAGATAGTTTTATTCCAGTCCAACCAGAGTGCAATTTTTTAGTAAAACAAAATCCAGCCAAGCAGGTAATTATACTACAGAACAGGCTATTCCCATCAAAACCCACGCTAAGCGTCACCTTACTAAAAGTTTCATACTAAGGTACACATTTACGAGTATTAAGAAGTTTCCAAAGTTCTACTTAAAACTGCTGTCGTCAAATGAAGACTCGGGTCAGAGTCAACAGGTGAATATAGAGTACGTAATTGCATCTACTGTTTCTAAGTACCAGATACGTAATCAAATCAGACGATTACGTATTTGATATCTGACTCACGGAAATTGATCAGAAAATGCACCAGTGCAGAAAGACAGAGTTAAAGTTATTCGTAATTTTATTCAAGTCCAGTATTCGGACTTTCGGTATGGCGTATATTGGCGAAATAAAGTTTATTTTTCCTATTTTAGATTCCTATCCACTGAATGAGGTGTATTCGTTGAGTTCATCCACAGAAATCCTTAGAAAGATGATTAATTATTGAAATAGAAACAGTCATCGTTCCCGATTTGCATAATGAAAGGCCAAGTCAACTGCAAAAGGTAAATTTATTTTTATTCACGCACATACAATTACAAGCGAATTAATGAAAGTCCAGGGTGGTCTCTCTCTGGTCTCAACTGCCGCATCCCATCATCGGAAGCCTGACACCTTTCCTCCTTGCAATTGTTCTACATACAAAACTGCATTACTTCCTCAATACAAAGCCCCATAATTAATTATTTTGTACAAGTGATGCTCAAGCTTCCAAGTTTGAAGTTAATTGAAGCATTTGGTTTGCTTGCCTACAGTATGCCTCGCCTATCTCTGACTTATTGGGCCTGACTTTAGCTTGGAGTTTGGCATTGAGTTTGGACATAAAAACTGTGGATTTGCATTGTGACGTATTTCATTCATTAACTGAAGTGAGCATGGATGTATAATTTACACCCAGTAGTCTAGTCCATGGGAGTGAGTTGTGCATGCTGATTAAATGCAAAATAATTTCTTCCCTATTGCCTCCACACTCCAATAAGTATTTGTAGAAGGTTAAGTAGGCCATTGGAAGTATGTACGGTGGAAAATGTCTACATACTGTACATACATGCCTGGAATTTTATAAATAAAACAACGACCAACAACGCGTCATTTGGAATTAAATTAGGCTCTTCCTGTCTAAAACTATGTTTCTGTTCTAGGTATTACAAAACAGTCAAAAGTCAAACACTGATATTAGTGCCCGGATGATCCAGATTTAATTATCTAATTCTATTAAACATTATAGGACAATGCTAGCTAATATCGGGTTCAGAATTAAGATTTAACCCTGATGAATAATGCCAGTCAGTAAATTGATTGTGCAGCTCTTAGTCACGAAATTCTGTACTGATGAATTCCAAGATCATCGGCGTGTAAGAGTTTCAGGTTGTCGTGGGCGTTGATTAATCCATAAGCCTAATCCTACAGGAACGAGTCACTAATACTTTACAATTTACAAATGTCTCTATTGTTGTCTGGATTCAGTCTACGCGGTGAACATCTGACGCTGAAAAATGCCTATCCAAAATATCTCGTAAACAATTTGTAAATTATTTATTAAGGAAGCTGACTTGGAATTTTGACTGTATGCTCTTCGTCATCAATTTCAGAATAACTACAGACAAGACACTGTTATGGCGTCATAATCAAATTAGCATTTATGATTAGTAGCAACTCCAAGTAGGTACTAGCTTAGCTTGTCATCTGTCCACCTATGCACGTTTTTATATGCAGTTCCTAGAGGAGCAAGCACTAAATTAATAATAAACTTATCATGACTCAAGATCACGATGTCGTCTTTAATCTGCAAAAAATTTGCGTATTCCGAATTAATGCGAATAAAATCAATCATAATCATAACAAACCAAATAAAATAATAGAGCAAACATAGCTTTAAGTCAATTTAGTTATCTGAGGATATTTTGTTACTAAATATATAACAAAACTGGAGGATTTCTGAACGGTTGACAAGAATATCCATACGTAATTTGTACAAGTAATTTCTCCAAATGTTACGTTGATTATCGGCTGCTACCTATGCCTAAAATCAAAGGTAAATAGAACAATAGCAAAATATGATGCTAGACCAAGAATGAACTGTTCAGGACAGGACAATAGTTCATGGTTCTATAGATTTCATGCACCACAAATCGGTCCAACCCGAACTGGAATCGGAGTGAAGCCGTTCTGGTCTGGTTCACGTAATTCTATACTATGATGGTTTTCGGTATAAGGTAGCCGGGAGAAAGCTTTTCTCCGAATTCGGAGGTCTGTGTCCGATTCGGTCAATAATCTTGAAGTTGTTGGGGACTCATATAAGACGAGTCAATACGGAAGTTCAGAACACGCATGCATATATGCTACCAAGTTCTACACGTTCCACACGTTTTGTATACATTTCTTGGGACATTGGGTTTGATGACCTAAAAAATTTCATGTGATGGCATGTGCTCTGGCTTATGCTAATGCTAAATTGTATATCGATAGAACGAAACACATAAATAGTAGCACTTTTGTGATATAGCGTTTGTTTGACGAAATAATGAATAATGTAGTCAAACCTTATAACGTCAGGATGCGTTCATATACCTACCTTCATGGTATAGCTATTGTCTAAACCAGGATGAAGTATCTCCGGTCGTCACATCACTGGCCTGAATTTTTAATTTTTCAATCAATATATTTATTTATAGAAAATCGATTCGTGGATACAATTTAGTACTGCAATTTGGGATACGATATATATGATTCCATTAGATTCAATTTTCTAAACTACCTGGTCAGTCTATCTCTCCGTGTAATTGTTAATTGTATTAATTCAGATCCCATGTTGTATGTCGTTCACACGCACATTGACATTTCCAACAAAATTCGTTTTATCAATTTTTATATAGGTCTGGTCTGATTCACATTGGTTTTGGGGTTCTAAATCGACGAACCCAAGGGATAGATAAAGAATAAAATAGGAATGGCTATATAATATGGTTTTAAGGGTTCATCTAAAATGCCGAGCTATAATCACGCATTAAAGTTGACTTTCCGTTCGTTAACGTAATTCGCGCATTTCCATCCATATTGGATAAATGATGAATAACATCACCAACCGATTCGTCATTAAAAATACAAAATATCTGTACAGTCACTGAGATGTTTTTCGAACTATATCATCAGTTCAATTAGTGAATTGGTTACACGTCGTTGAACTAATTTGATATAATGGAATACGTATAAAATTTTAAGCAAATTTGCAGTTATTGTTCTCCATCGAAGCGTACAAGACAGTGAGTGATAGCTTAAATCTAAAAATATGCCTCTAACATAATTGTATTTCTTGCTATAAGCTCCATTAAATTGAATAAATTTAATGTACAACGATTAAATTAGAAATAGCATTAGTTTTTTTCACTAGGTACAGGAAGCTTACAAAATACAAAACAAAGCCAATGAATTTGAAATATTTTTTTACCTCGAATATAAGAAGCCTCTTCGATCTAGATTTTTTAAAATCGTTCCAATTAATTACAGTAATTCTTAAACTCTATTATTCGGCGTTGGATATTGGAGTTTGGAGTCGGACAGAAATGTAAATACCTAGGAGTCTAGGTGAGGGCAGTGTACTACCACCAAAACCCAAATGTTTACTTCTTCGTGGCTTCGTTCAGAGTGAGTGGGAGATAGCCTGTTCGTCTGTTCTCATGCTAAAATGCACTGCAGTTCAGTGCTCAGTGCTATGGTAGAGATAACAATACACTTGCCATTGCCGTACACTCTTGTTGGTATGCCGTGTGGTAGTATTGGCCGTGCGAATATTGGGTAGTAGCTCAGATTCCGGGGTAATCTCTTCCGCCTAGCTTTACACGCACGAAACTTTAAGGTTGCAACACGGGGTTTGAATAGCGCGCGGTTTCCTCCATTCATATTATGGTTATAAAAAGATATACGAATTTCTGTTCCATGATATTTTTACGCAAATAATCAATTCGAATGATACTGCCAACTGCCACAGATACTGCATTTTAAAGGAAAACGACAATCGTAGGCGTTCTGAAGAAATATATCAGAAAAACGATCCCTGTCTGGTTAACACATCAGCTGTTTGTACATAAACCAGCGCAGTATTTTGGAAGAAATTACAGAACAAATTCAATTCAATTTATGAATTTGGCGTCATAGGAATTTCGCAAGAAGTGGCCCAGTGGATTCAATGACTCGCTATTGACTATACCTTCTTCCGTTAATAGTAATGGCCGCGCCGCGTCCAAAGTTGCTTTATGATTCCCTTCCAATGTCATATCTTTGGCGCTTCTTCCGAAAAGCTTATGCTGTATCGTAAGGTTAAATTTGGAGCAGTCTGCAATAGGCCCGCCCGTGGCCCAAGCAGCTGAGTTATCCTCACTCCTTTAACATACATACAAGGTTAAATTGAAATCGCATGCCGTGCCGTGTCCCTGCCATTTGTTCCGATAAATGCCCTCATTTAAAGCGGGTGGTATTTTTCGATGCCATGATAAAATAGAATGTGCCATAAAAAAGAAGACTTTTGCAAATAGGAAATGGAACGCTGGAATAAGTAAAATTGGTCTATAATTCAAAAGGTTAGGTTAGTGGTTTGTCATTTGGGTATTTCAAAAATCTAACCTAACCTGTAGAACGGATCAATCTCGTCCGCCAACGTTTTATTCTAACCTAACCTCACTAAAATCATATTTACTGCCATGCAGACTTATTGCACTTAAGTCTTCTTCTTCATGGCAGATTCCATTTTCTCATGGCACGTTTATATATTTCCCATTTAAAACAGAAGTGTCTTCATGGTAGCCCATTAATTTTACTTGGCGACAAGCTATATCCGACTATCTGAATTATAGTACAGTATTGAAGTAATAATGCCTGCTTACAATGACAATGTTTTTGCACGAGTTTCAAATTTGTATTTGTAATACAACCTTAAGTATTTATTGAGCTTTGCGAATCATACATATCGGATTATGTTGCTAGAGTTAGTTCTAAAATCCAAGGTGGAATAATACCAGCGTTATGCCCGTTTCACGTCCTGGGACGTGCCCACTGGGCGGAGATAGTAATATTGCTGCAAGATTCAAAATCCGAGCATGTAGATTCTTCAATGCTCGATTATTTTTTGTATTGTGTTGAAATTAAAATTAGATTATTAAGTTACCTAAGTAATCTGTGAACTGGAATAATAGGATTTAGAAGATAATATGAGTGGGAGTAAGCCGGATGTGAGATCCGTGTTAGCTCTCTACAAGAAACTTTGTCGCTATTCCAAGAGTCTCAAATTCACGGATAAGGAATTTTACTTGGATAGAGTCCGACTCGAATTTGTCAAAAATCGGAAACTTACAGACGTCGCAGAATTAAATTTTCAGTATCAGGTATTTCATTTTGGGAAATACATATATAAACGTGCCATGAGAAAATAGAATCTGCCAAGAAACATAGAAGACTTGTGCAATAAGTCTGCATGGGAGTAAATTTGATTTTAGTGAGGTTAGGTTAGGTTAAAACGTTAGCGGACGAGATTGATCCGTTCTACAGGTTAGGTT
>JAQFYT010001945.1:0-14402 GCA_034694925.1 Ceratophysella denticulata | reverse complement strand
CAATTTCAGGAATTCCACCGACTACTACACAATGTAGAGTACAGTACATTTCATTCGGGACCAGGACAGGGGAGGACGCCACGCCAGGTTATTGGATTCAATAGAAAAAACGCTCTATATGAACGTGCCACTCACTTCATTCATAACCCTTTTTTTCGGGTCCTGAATCCAATCGGGCATTTTGAACTGGCCAGATAGCTGGAGGAGATAGGCTATCTGACCGGGGAAAACTGGGTTGTAGCGGTAGGGCTTTGTGGGGACAGTGGATGGATAGGTCAAGCACCGTCAATGGAGCATTGACGGATTGATATATACGATTTGGGCCTGGTAATACAGAATACCAGAATATCAACGATTAAGATGGAATTTCAAATTTAAAATTCGCGCCATATTGGTCAACAAAATTCAAAATTTCGTGTTACAACCTAAAGGGTAAAACCTGGCCGTGTATGAAAGGACCTATAACTTATTTTCGGATTCGGTATTCCTCCTGTCAGACGGCGTGAAGAGAAGGCTGGAAGCTAGGGTGTAATTAATGTCCGGAAGGAGCAGACTGCAACACGGCAGGCATCCGCACATCGTCCGATTTTTTTTTCGCTGCTTTTCCCCCCGTATATCCGCACTCTCCTCCGGTGGTAGGGATGAAAGCGGAGGGATGAAGGGAAAAGAGCGAGCGGGAAGGAAAAATATAAAAAGAATGATGATGACTGGAGAGAAAAAGGAGGATGTCTCTCAAAACAGAGCGCAATGATGCGTGCCCATTGTAAAGACTCACATTCAGGAAGCGTTTTATGGCAAGGTACACACAGGGAACTACTCAAGGAAACGGAAGCTCATGCTAAGGTAGCTTTCCATCCCTGCGTTTTTGTTGGGATTGGGACGTCCCAAGCGACGCTGTACCATAATCGAGCCATAGTCGGAGAAAACATTAAAAACTGAAATGCAACTTCAGTTCGAATTATTTCGAAAGTATTCCAAATTGCAAGCTGCCGCTGGTGATATCCCCCAGCAGCTCTAATTAAAAAAGTGTAAAAACTCATTATGAACTGAATATCGGTAGGAAGTCCCTGACGAGAAGCCATGCACACAATTTAACAGATGCAATTAGGCTCATGCTCTCAATTAACAGAGAGAATGTTTGGATAGAGCTTCACTTGCCTTCCGAAGCCTAGAAAATAGCGACTAAAGCTAAAATAGCATTGGTTTGATGTGAGATCTGATGAGTTAAATTTGGAGACTATATGGCAAGTATAGTGCGTGTGTATTATATCCGTGACACTCGCTGCTCTCTGCAGGAGTCGGAACTTCTGTACATTCGAACGTGTGTGTCTCTGGGAGACAAAAGGCCTTTTCCATTTCCAGTTGATTCCCATTCCAGATCAATTTATGATTATGATTAATTCGGCCTAGGCGTCTGCTGTGAGATGGGATGTTATGCCAGTACAACAGGATGGGACGACGTAACTCACAGAGCTTGGATGAAGCCTAGGGCTCAGTCAACCTGAAAAATCATAGGCTTTTCCCCCTTACTACCTTTCCCCCCGCTTGTCACTTCATCCCAGCCGGGTCTACATTGGAACATGGACTTCCTCAACCGTTCTTCCGACCCTCCCATCATGTATCGCCTCTATCTCTACCTAAATAGTAAAAGTGTGCACGTCGTCGGCGGAAGATCAGGGAGAACACAGTAGTGACAAGGAGAGGGAGACGTCCGAGTGGATATGTTTCAGCATCATCTCACCCATGCATGCCACATTACGCGGACGACACTCCGGAACACGGTCCCCTGTGCACTCAGAATTCAGAAAGACCTACCCAGGAGCCCGCAGTCCATACCACCGATATTTCGAAACAAGGCCTAAATTGACGAGACCGAATTGACCACGGACGCTGATACGAGCACACCGGGACGAGCTAGCCTGAACCCGCTTCACCCAGAGTCCGGAATGAGTCATAGCCCAGGACTTTTAGGGACACTCCGGAGAGAGCGAGGAAGGGGTGTGTACCGGGGAGGTATTGTTATCAGATTCCCCGTGACAAAAGTATGGCAGACCCTTCCATTAATAAATCATGAGTGAATCGATCTATGTAGCAATAGGGTCTACATAGAAGAAATGTCGTATTATTTGTAACCGTATAAAATAAACCTATACAGCCTAGCCCAGCCCGGCTTAGCAGAGATCTATGTACAACCTACAACCTACACCTTTCTCCAGCAGAACCGAGGCTCGAAAGGACACGCGTCCTACTACGAGTCACACTCCTCTGCTCATACCTTTACCCCCCTCCATACATAATGTATTGTGATCACATAGATCATAAACTTAGGGTTGTTGGAGCTACTGGGGTGAAAGTACAGTTATTGGAGTCGGAACAAGGCTCTCCATAGAGTTCCCCCTTCTTCACCTCAAACTTTTCACTTCAATATTTCCTTCAATTTCCGACAAACTTAAAGGCAGGGCATACAGTAGGAACAATATCCTAATAGCATCACATTTTTGTCATATATGGAATCGAATTGACAGATCTCCCGACTTGGACTTGAATTGAAACCCTGAACCTGACAGATATGGGCTTGAGAATATACAACCTTTAAATTTTAAAACTGACGCCTCTCTCGACTGGTGAGAATTGAGAATCATTATTATAATTATAATTACACCAAAGACTTCTGCTTAAGACGAAGAGAAAATAATTTGAGGATTTTTAATGACCCCCATTCGTTCTACAACCTTTATTTCATAAAAATTACGTTCCACCTCCATTTCCTTGACACTTTACGACTTTCCTTTTTTCTAACCCTTCCAGGACAGGCGAGAGAGGGTGGGTAAGGTGTAATGAAATAAAAAAAAAATGCAAAGATAATCACGCTTCGCGTGGAAGATGATGAGTGAACAATAAAAAGCGGAAAAGGAGATATAAAAAGTACCGGGGATTCTGGGATAAAGGAATTAATGGAGCTAAAGGAGGACGTTTCAGTCCCGTAGTTCTTCAATTGAATTTCCCGACGAAAGGCATAGCATATAATTTTTTTTTACTTGCGAGGATTCCAGGAGTGCCTTAATGAGAGAGCCCGCAGGAGCTTTTTAGACCTGAAGGGACTTATACCTATATTCCTGAGAGTTTTTCAGTCTGTCCGGTCAGCAAGGTCATACGAAAATCAATAGTTAGTAATACCAACTCGAAATTGTACATTTTGTGCTTCGTGATGGCAGAACCATCCTTGCTATATTAGAGTTTAAAGACGGCAGCAATAGACCAAGAATATTAGTGCTTTCAGATGGCAGCACTAGACGAAGTACACATGTGATTCCAGATGAAGCACTACCAAGCACTATTGCAGATACATTATGTACCCTTCCAGGTCCCGGGTGAAAGCAATGCTTCCAGGCAGCAACAGAATCTGACCGGATCGTGTTAAGAATGTGATATTGATATTGCTCGAGCACAATATTTGCAAGACTAAACCTGGTGCGCCAATATTCATCAGGTCCCAAGCTGCCTCTAAACAATTTTTTTTTTATTTTTAGGAAAAAGCAGGGGTAATTGTGCCATGACTTGCAAACACTTTCCCTCATTACAGCTCAACGAGTAATTCGTATCTTCTCAGCAGGGTGTCCGCAGACAGTCGGCTCCTGATCGTTTCATTCCCGTAGCACACACAAGCAAAAAATATATCTTAAAAGCAGGAGCCGCCGTACGCGAACCCTCACGTCGCATTTCTAGCCAACAACCGAGGATCCCTATGCTCAACTTGTCCTTATTTCATCCGTACAACTTTCTTCACCACTCATGGGCAACCAGCCTGGCATGACAGAACATGAGGAGCGTGAAAGGCCGAGGG
This sequence comes from Ceratophysella denticulata, assembly GCA_034694925.1. Taxonomy (NCBI): domain Eukaryota; kingdom Metazoa; phylum Arthropoda; class Collembola; order Poduromorpha; family Hypogastruridae; genus Ceratophysella; species Ceratophysella denticulata. The sequence goes on along the minus strand of JAQFYT010001945.1, from coordinate 10,558 downwards.
TAAGTTAAATACAGGAAAGAAAAAAACAGTAAGAAGGGATGCTGGAGCAAATCTTTATGGAAGTGAGCTTGAGCGTAGCAGCAAGTTTCCGTGTACTGTACGTGTACATGGTCAATTCGGCATTGGTATTTAGTGCTGAATTATTATTGTAAGTTAAGTGTCGCTCAAATTTTTTTAAAATGTAGATTTGTTCAAGGGATGGCTATGGTGTTATTTCAGATAATGCTCTGCCATTAAATTGGTGTTTGAAACAAACATAACCCTGCGCGGGCAATTACTAGGCAATTTGACACATTTAATGTGCAAAACTATATTTATATCGGACGAAACCAGGGAATTGTCGGACAAACAAATATTTCATTGCGCAACATTTTCTATTTATAGACGCTGTTTTAATTTGACGATTTCAATCGGGCAAACCTTATAGCTGGCGTAGGTACTCAGATTTATCTCGAATAACGTTACAACTCCGGGGTAATTGTCCCAGACCCGGTGTCTCCATGCTTTTTACCCATCTCCACACTTGGTTGGAGGAATGAAAAGAGGAGCATACAAAAAATTGATATCATCCCAGTATAAATCTTAGCTTAAATGGTCTGTGTGATAATACGCCGTGTGTGTGTGTACCGAATAACTCATCTATTTTATCTGATCCCTTCACGGCACGACGGCATTCCTTCAGGCCCAGACAAAAGGTGGTAAATGGATGAGAGCAACGTGGAACCTACCTTCCTGTCCCGGAAGGAAACACAAGCACCGGAGACAAAAGACCCTCACACCACCACGTCCCTTAATCATAATTCAGGAACCAGAAACAGACGCGACACTTCCCATTACCACCTCATCGATTTCCTGGCTTGGTTAGAATTAGCTGGGGAAAGTCAGGTGAAAGTTGAATGTTCAACGACGGGGTGGAGCAGGCAGTGGAGCGGAATGACAGAGAGCCTCAGCTAACTCGAGGGAAAGGCATGAATGAAAAATAGACGGGAGTGATTTAGTGGCTCTTAATGCAGTAGGCAAATCTTGCCGAGCCTTGAGAAAGTTGAAAAGAGAAAATCTCCAACTTTATGAAAGCACCTCCAGAACTTGAGGCTATAATAAAGTGTAATTTTATTGCTATAAAATCCCCTCTCCTTCAGATTTTCTCAACGGGTAGCGGTAGTTCCTTGGCTTTGGCCCGAAGGGCATTAATAGCTCCTAGAAAATTAATCTGTTTTACCTAGAAATTAGTACAATAATATACAAATGTCAGCTTCATCCTAATGTCAAAAAATTTGAGTTAAGAAACCACGTATTAACAACAGGTTAGTTTAATTATAGGTAAAGGTAGGTTCGAGTAAACCAGCTTAAACCTGTAATTTAAGGTAAATATTACTTATTTTCTAGGATGCTTTAAATAATATCCCCAAACAATTTAGTTAGAACCCCAGGACTTGGCTGGGATAAGAGATATGTTTTTGGTTTTTGAGGGGGGGGGGGTGTAGAAAAAGGAAGGTGAACTAGTCTGGGTAGGATAATATAAGTTCTTGTGTAGTCATGCCTTCAAGGATCAACTTTGAGTATTTATCAAAGCATAAACTTTCTCCCTTGGTTTGGCAAATGGGACCTGAGTACACATTACTACATTCTACAACAGAGAAGGAGACCCGGTCTACCTTTTAACCTGGACTCAGATTTGTCAGGAGGCCTATGAGGCATAAACTACACTTTCATTCCCCCTACTCACTCTATAAAAGCTCATAAATAGTCTGAGGTTGACTGTGATCAAGACAAAACTTTCTTGACGCCCCTCCTGGTCTTATATACCAAATTCTGCCTGAAAACTTAGTCATACTAATTGTCCAACACCCAATTATGAGTCTACAGCGGATTAATATTAAGTTCTGGAGAAAGAAGATACAGCTATTGCCTAGGGCACACTCCAAAAGCTTTTTAAGTGCACTCGATGCGCTATTGGTTGAATTTTAAAATATTTCATTCTCCCTCCGGCGATCAATTTTTAAATGTATCGTAATTGGGCTCAAAGAATGCCACCGGTACCAAATTCAATCGCAAAATGACTTCAACAAAGCTATTACAGATACGACGACCTATCTTACATAGTCCAGAACCGAGTGACTCACTTAGTGTGTCATTTACTTACACACAGTCCGAGGTTTATACCCAAATCTCCAAGTTGATTTTAGACCGCGGCGGTAGGGTCTCTAGGATCTAGCCCTCAGATCTAGCCATACCCAAAGCAATGGAGGCATTGATGGTTCACTAGGGAGCGTTTTGTTCTACATTATTGTTCTCTGAATGTAAGTCTCGGTGACATTTTCATGTTCCAAGTCTTTCATCGACTATAGACTAACATTAGGTCGTCGTTGGGTCTTATATAGCCCAGGCAATTGCCCTCAAAGTCTTATTCAAAAGCATTATTCTATTTTCAAACTCCAGAAACAACGACCACATACAAACATCAACTCATTCCTTTCCACGATTATTCGGAGATAACAGAGCCTCAGCCTCCCCAAGTTCACTTCATACTTTCTCCAACCATTTTGACTCCACTTGAAGCAATTACACAACTACTTACACCCAAACTTCCACATAACAAGGGAACGATTTTGGGTTCATATAAAACCAAGTAAGCCATTGCATCCAACAAACCAACCCTCAAAACTACCCCCATTGCTCACAACATCAACCTATTATTATTACATTACATTATTCTGTAAGACTTTCACTTCTCAAAGAAAAACTGGCATTTTCACAATAGATTCCGCTAAAAAGAAACCATCAGACTTATGTACTAACATTACATTCCAATGTCAAAATGTCAGAAATCTGGCGACTTTCTTCCAATAAATTTAATCTCATTTAAGAGAATTCAAGTACTCGTCTTAGAGTGAAAGCTTTTTTTCTGCCGCATTCCAGATTTCGTCTGTCTCTATATTGACACTCATTATTGCATTTCTTTTTTAACTGTTTGAAAGCTTGAAATAGGAAAAAAGCACCCTAGACGCAGCATAAGAAAAAAGATTCGTAATTACTAAAAGGGGGATGAGGGTAGGAAGTTTGAGGGTAGGAAATTACACGCTTTTTTTCTTTCTTGACTTGAATGTGAAATTTTTTCCCTTAATGAAAAATATGAGCAATCTTGATTATTAATTGGCTAAATGGGTTTTGCACACGGGGGTTAGGATGAGGGAATATATCATAGCAGCACTCCTCTGCCTATTATTCATGTGCTTCTACAATACACACTTGAATATTCAAAAGACTTTTTTGGTCTCCTATTCTATTAGCTCTATCTCCTTCGTATTCATGTATTCTTCCATACAAAGTAGTTATATGTATGTATATTCATCTCTAATTCACCAAAGTGCTTTATTGCCCTTCTTCAACTTGCCGCTCTCATTTTTTAATATTTTTTTTTCACTTAGCTTGGTTTTGCCTTGGCTTTGGAAGCCTTGTATACATATCTTGTATCCTCATTTGCATTCCCGTTGATGATTTTTTTTCTTTCTCCGCACTTTACACAATCTTCATTTATTACAAGGGGAATATGCATTATTATGACTCCCTCAAAATGTTTATCCATGACTGAACACCAGAGGAGAAGATGAGGTAACTTAGGGTAATCCGGAATAAAAAAAACTCAACATTATCTTCAGCCTAATATAAAGATTTCAGGCAGTTTGGGAAAGAAAGTCTTCGTCGTCAGCGGTTTTAAGGTTGTATTAACGAATTGGCAGATTTGAAATTCCGTGAAATTGTTAATGTAGGTACGTTTATGGACGCAAAACGCCAATACCTGGCTAAGTTACTTAATACGCGTTCAAATTGTAAATACGGTGTCACGGTCGCCATGTGCGCGGGGACGGTTCGGGGGTTAAGGGTGTCCGACTCCAGAGTCACTCCAATATAAAACCTTTGAAATATAATTAACGAATTCGTGCCAAACTGAAGCGCCAGGCTACAACAACGTATGACACCTGGCATAAAGCTAAGAGGGCAGCACGAGCTGGTGCTGTGCTGCCATCAATGGTCTATGTGGTACGGGTTGTAAGAATATTAGCCTGAATACCAGTCTCAGTACTATATCAAACCTGCCTTACCGAATTCGCGGGAGATTTGAATATTCGACGCTACAAAAACAGCCTTAAGACCGAATAGCTAATAACATGGATACAAATGGGAGTTTGTGGGGGTAGTTTTTTCTTTTCTCTTATTCATAGAGTAATGGACTGTCTCTCCCTAGCCTTCATGCATTAACTGCCTATAAAATTAAATCACTTCCATATACCCCAACCTATCTAAGCTCTTTTTTTCTGACACCTCCACCGAACAATAAAAGAATATGAAACAGAAAAAGTAATCTACGAAATTACTTTTCAACGAGGCGAGAGACTTAAATAGCTTTGATTTTTCGGTGTATCCGACAAATTGGCGAAATCCCAAAAGACGAAACAGTGTGGGTATTTACTACGGTTTCGTCAGATTTACTCAAGTCAGTTCTCCGTAGGTACGCTAACATTAAATCCCCAAACACGTGCTCATTATAAGCACGCTTCAGAGGGCAAATGTCTTTGGGAAAGGTTTCTCCTAATCAGATTAAGCTGATGGGGAAGACCACGAATGTCCCTAAGAGCCCCCCTCTCCACCGTCCGACCCATTAAGTACTGATTCATGTTTTTAAACTAAGGTAAACCTAAGTCGTTTCCCCCGGAAAATTCCTAGCCATCTAACCTCGACTCTTGGTTTAGTGAGCAGAATAAATTTAGACGTTCGAGACTAGACGCTGAGACGCCCAGAGCTTGGAGCTATGTATGTACACCCCAGCAGACTCGGAAGGAAGGTAAGACAAAGTTCTTATTTATGTAAAGGGTCCATGGCTTTGGGCCGTGTTCTACTATGGTATAAGGTCTCTGTTGCTGCTGTAGATGTATTCTGTAGGAGGGTTAGTTAGAGCGGGAGCTACTGTGGAAGGGGGGTTTAGGATAAATAAAAAGACAGTGGTAGTCCCCAAAGTACAATAGGAGAGAAGGAGAGTTGGAAGGATAAATAGGCAATTATTTTGTCAAATCGGCAAAATAGGAGAATCAAAACGAGTAACGACGAGATTCCCACTTTAGGGAGGTCCTGCCTTGCCTTGGCTTGGCTCAGGAGAAATGGAACCAAACCAAGGAAAAAAATTCGGGGAAAACGAAGGAGAAAAAAAAGTCAGTCCAGGTTTCAGGAATCAAAGTGAAGGCCGAGCTAACGTGGGGCACTTACCGGCCGTCCCTGTCGTACAGGGTTGCTCAGTAGCCGTCTGATTTTATTTTCGAATTATTAAGGGGAACCGGATTAATTAAAAAATCAAAAGTTAAAGTGTTTTTATGAAATTACAAATTACACAGTCTGGTTTTCGACAAAATAATAAGATTTCAAACTTTTTAATTAGGTTAAAGGTTAACCTGCCGAATAATTTTAATCAATTAACCAAAAAGTTAAATTACATAAAATTTAAACCGTACACAGATGCACATTCCCGACGGCACACTGATTATATTCTAATATTATTTACATGAACAAAAATCCTCATCTCCAGATCGTATTTATGAAATTTAACTGAGTTTAAGGAACTGCTTTCATCGCTTTCACCAATGTGATATACGATAAAAACATGTATGCTATTTCTTAATTCGACAACCCTGAAAAGTCCGCACTGCACATCTCGGCCCAGGAAAAAAAAAGATCTGTCGGCACCATCCATCCATTTTGTCTTTGAAGCAATATGTTCTCATTTGAGTGAGCGGACTAAACTGTCCCACGTGAACAGGAAAGCAAGTAGAAGCCGAAATAGTAGCCGGCCGAGAGTGACAGTGTGTTTGGGGACAAAGGAGAGGCTGGACAGTGCCCGCCTTCCACTCGGGACTGTGGACTGATACCTTTCTCCACCCTACCTTCTGTCTCTGAGTATTAGATATATAGGCTATGGCTATAAGTATATATAAGTTTATCTATGACCAAAGTGAAAGTGGGCTGGGGAGATGGAGAAAAATGATAGTCATTCCAGTGTCCAGCAGCCCTCTCTTTCTTCTACCTGTGAGCAATCTGTTACGCACCCATTTATCTCCTGAACGCTCCTGTCGTCTTCCACCCAAACCCCATTTCTTTCCTCTCAACAACCACATTTCTCATGTTTTATAATGCTCTTCCCGGCCTTCTGTCACACCAGACCATACCCTATAGTAGCCTAGACCAACCAAACCAAGCTCAGCCAAGCCAAGCCACAGACGCCTTCGCATCTTGGATCTACAGAGTCACTTTCATATCTCTACGTCTGTGAATTCAAACAAAAGTTGTAAGTAAACCTAATCTTCATAAGATAACATAACCGTGACCAAAGTTAGCCTAATTCTTGAATATGTTTTACTCCTACTATCTTGAATCATGAACCAAAACTACCTATTGACGTACTTTCAGCAAGTGTTTAATAACGATATACTTTCAATATTTTAAACGGCACGAAACATTACTACTGTGATATTTTTAATTATACAAATTTCTGATCGTATTTCGCATTGTAAATCTCACTGATTCTTAAAAACTGTAGATTCACGAGATGAAATTCCAGTTCAGCCACCTAATTCTGTATAGAGTAATTAAGAATTAACGATTTCAATTCCAATTAGTCGATTCTATTGAGGTAACAATGACCAGATACAATGCAACACCACAAGCCTACACCAAAAGGTATATGTATAACAACATAATACTGTGTGTCTTTGACGGAGAGAAAGTTACCGAGACTTTCCCCCTCTTCCCTCCACAGCCCTGTCGTTATCCCTTCATCTCATCCCGTTATATCATCATCACCATTAACCAAGTCGTCAACTTTACTTTTATAGGTGAACATGGAGAAAAACCAGTCCAGTCCAGGAGGAGACTCGCTATACACTTGTACATGACTTTCTCCTGTACAGGGAAAAATAGGTACCTAGTGAAACTTAACCAAAATGGCTCTCATTGCATACAAAGCACGGGTTAGATTAGGAAAGAAGGGTTTAAATATGAAAAGGACTCTCGTTTCGCTTTAATTACGTAAACCCCTCCTGCCTAAGCCTGGGTGAAGGAGGGGTGTAATGACTGGGGAGCCGTCACCTGACTTCATTACGACGGGGGATGATGATGGGGAGGAAGGGCTTGAGGTTATGCGACAATTCAGGAGCGATTTTTTGGTAGAGAGTAGAGACGTTATTTTTTTTGCAAAATTAAGTGGTGATTAGGGAGAAAATCAGTGCTGGGGACGCAAAAGAATGTCGAAACTAAATGCTGCGCTAATTCACACTGGTTTCACTACATATGAATTTGCCGTATTTAGTTCCAGCCTACTACGAAACCAAACTTCCCAGTATTTAGTTTCGCCCTCGCAAATTTCGCAGCATTTAGTTCTATTACTCTTGTCAACTTTGCAGCATTTAGTTCCACCACCCTAATAAATTTCGCAGTATTTAGTTTAAGCTTAGCTATTTGGTGAACTACTTAGTTTCACAGCTATTAATTTCAGTATTATAGTTCCACATTTCTTACAAGTTTCGCAGCATTTAGTTTACCACACGCCGAATTGTCACAGAATCCGAGTCTATATCCTGACATATTACTCCTGAGAGCCTCAAAATCAGCACATAATAATGCAATATAGGTAGGGGTCCCGCTGTTGACTCCTGTGTTCCTTACAGGCGGGCGTATTGATTGGACCGTGGCCGTATCCCAGGCATGATGAGTACAATCACTTGATTAATGATAGGTTCCACTGAATTTGACGATGCTAAGCCTATTCCGGAGCAGTACTGGAGTGAGATAAATAGGATTAAAAAAAAAGAAAGAAAAGGGGGATTTCCATTATGGTTCAAGGGAATAGTGCACTACAGAGGGACAGGCACATGGCCCTATCCCGAAAATGAGCTTTCCATAACATAACCCACGCTCTAAATCTAATCTCACAAACGTGTACCTCTATCTTTTTTCGGCTCCTGCTTTTACTACTCAATAATAATGTGGATGGCTCTGGCTTGGTCGTCAACCCCTCTGCCTCAGATCCCAGAGCCAGTATAATGTATTCAAATTCAATACCATTTCAGATCCAGACAAAAAACTCCAAACCACACGACTCGGTGAGCTTTGTGAACATTTTAACTCTATCGGTCGTTTTGATGGGAACAGCCGAAATGGACAGTTAAAAAAATATACTATTTTGTATAATGTGCACTGCCCGATATTAAAATCCAAATGGGTTTGGGTTCGGGGAACGGAGTTGTCAACTTGTGTCTGACTGTAACAGATTATGTTTCTTCATACCTCATTCGTTCCTGTACCTTGGGCATAGGCATGAGGCTGGTTGGAGCACAAAAAGGGCCGCGGTGTTTAAAATGCGAAAGAAATAATAAAATCCTGAAAATGACACATGCATATAAATTGAAATGAAATCGTGCATGAAATATGTCAGGATGGCTACTTTCTCTTTTCAGAGTTCGGTTGGGTTGGAAGGGTATGGGACGGGTAGCATAACAGTATAACCAGTCTATAACAGAAAATGATATACTAGATACCTAAACCATAAACCATCTGAAACCATTGTTTGTTACCTAGAAGCTAAATGTTCAGCAATCAAAGCGTCTTGAAGAAAGTACGGGAATAACCTTCTGGGTCCACTCAAAAGTAATAAACAAGTTATATGTTTTAATTCGACTAATTGACAAGTCTTCCGGCCTTCTCAGCTAAATTTTGATCAAAATTATTTATTCTAATTAAATAAAATCAGAAAATAACCTTATGGCTGAAATCTTTGGTGAAAAGTAATAATTTCCTAGGACGCCCTAAACGTGACATACTACCCAGTTTATTTCCTGTTTCTTACGAGGTGCTCGTCTTATTTTCCCTGACGTGTCTGAGTGTGGGACTAGGTGAAACTTTCTTCCTTTGGAAACCGTCAACTTATCGAGAGTGACAGGTTATATTGAAAATAATATTGAAGTCAAGCTCTGATCTGAGAGCTTTCTTTTGGCTCCGTGTCTCTTTCTCTCTGTCTATGCCAAGGCTCGGGCTGTAAGTAACAAAGGTGAGGATTTATTGCCTATTCCCTTGACTGCTGAAGGCCCTGAGGAAGAACAACAATCCGTTCATCATGAACGTAGTCCCTCTTACAAACCTGTCTCCTTCATTCCTCTCCATATTGAGACAAGACAAACATTTATTCTCACAATGAAATCCCCAAAAGTACGCCTAGCTTTTTGGTGGGTCCCAGTCATCTATTTCATTCCAATCAGACTACTGCGGCATTTGGAGTTATACTCGCACAGCACCAAGTCTCATTGCTTAATACTTCCCTACTTTAGTCCGTCTTTTGTTTGTCTTGAGACAAGTGAAAGGAGCTCAGCGGTTGAATGATATACCATAAAGGAACCGCAAGGCTAAGAAATACGGAGTATCGTCATTTCGTCTTAGAAAATCCGAATTCGAACGTTTCCCTCGCAAGAATTTCAAATTCTGTATAAGATTTGTCCGATAAAGAAGTAGTTTTTGCCCAATAAACCCTTGCATATTTATGACATGTTGATGGCATACAGATTCAAGCAATTAAAAGTCAAAATATTCCAAGACCAAATCACGGTAAACAAAAAAAAACGAAAAGAAACAAATACACGGAGAAAGCAGGAAAAAGCTGTAACGCATTACTTATTACTACTACTGTATATGGGTGTGTGTGTGTGCTTGTTGAAGGAGAATGGCTCAGTGATCGTCTAACACAAAAGAAAGCGCGTAGAGAAACGAAAAAAAAAAACTAAAAGTTATTGAATCATTTTTAAACCATTGAATCTGTGAAAGGCCGGATTGCCGACATCCTATCGCTGTCAAATACAGGCTTTATTGGCTTCAAGCCCCAATGCCTTATAAGAGAGAAGAGATAGAGATTCTCTCTATGTGAGGTTTCGAAATAAGACTCCGCGAGTATTTGCTTCGCTTTTTTTCCTTCTCATACCTCATACCTTCTTCGGTAAGTACATTGATTCTGAACCGGGTGATCTCGGGATCACATGATTTTTAATAATCTAACCTAACAGCACTAGAAAACGGGTTACAACGTTATACTAAGCGATACCGTGATCACAGGCTATATCAAACCCAATTTTACCCTCGTCATCATCCATCCCACATAATACTTACGAGAGAGCGGGGTTCTTAAGAGATAATAGAAAAAAAATTTAATCCTCTTTCCTTTCAATTCCAAAACGAGGAAGTGTGAAGAGAACGCAGCAGAAGATGAAATGAAAAATACTTAAGGGAACAGAGACGTGAACGTGAGCAATCTGCTAAACAATTTCAACTGATTCAATCATAGACAATAAAACAAAGTCTGGTTGGTTACTTTGGGGTGTGGTTAAGCATTTCAAGATAATAATGGCTTATGCTTTTACACTTAATTTTGGATATTTTTAATTGAAAACTATCATGTGCAGCCATGGGAACCATGGCCCGTCGCGTTGTCGCCTGCAGTTGTTTACAGATGTTAATTCTTCAAAAAATA
>JAQFYT010001944.1:0-14403 GCA_034694925.1 Ceratophysella denticulata | reverse complement strand
AATACCCAAATGACCAACAACTAACCTAACCTTTGGAATTATACACCAATTTTACTTATTGCAGCATTCCATTTCCTTTGCATTTGCAAAAGTCTTCTTTTTTATAGCATACAATTATTCTATTTTTTCATGGCATCGAAAAATGCCACCCAATATATTTCATGGCATTCAGGTTTAACCTAACCCAACGAACATCCTGACAACAGTTTACATTCAGTTTAATAATGCTTAACAGATTTATCACAATAGTACTGTTAGGTTAGGAAAATCTTAGGCAGGCGATCACGAATTCAAGAACGCTGCCTTGCCTTGGTTTGTTTGATCAAATGTGTCACTTTAATATATAAGGTACATGTATGTATGTGTATGTATAATGTATTCCTTCGAATTACGGTGAAAAAGAAACAAAACAAAATGAGCCTTGGAACTTGAGGCAACTAAAAATAGGCCCGGAATTGGGTTAATTAGAGGAAACCGTTCAGTCTGAACCCTTTAAAATACATAACAATGCCCTGAATCCGGATCTATTGTTTGGAATTTTGAACCATAAATATTTGAGTTTATTTTAAAATATTTGAATACGGTACAGTTGGACTAGGTAGGTACGTGTATTCACTGGCATTAGAATTGGTCATGCAGTCAAGGAGTGGTTAAAAATTCTCAACTTCACAAACTGACATAAAGTAAAACCTAAATGATTCCACCAAAGAATGGCTGCTGTGCTATGGACCCTGAAGTCCCCTGAACGAAAACCTTCGGACACTTCTGGACGCATATGATAAGCGCATATTATTATACGCACTTTGCACTACACAATGCTTGAGAAAGACATTTATATATTATAGCGGTGCTGTGCTGGCGCCGGTCAAGTTTTAATTAATTTTTAAAAACCGCATTCTGCATAACGCATGAGGTCAAAACAGTAGGCTGATTGTCTGAATACATCGCGATCAATTCAATAGATTGGGTATGTAAGTCATTAAGGATTCCATTTCATCGGTTGAATTTTGCTGAATACTGCTTTGGTCATGTCAAAAAGCTCCGCTTCGCAATAGAAACTCGTGTTGACATCCGGTTTCTACTGATATATCAGGCGTTTAGCTTGTATCCTGTTTCTACACTATGCAAATACTGTAGTCGTGTTTTCCACGAGGTACACTGTAATTCATATTTCGAATTCCATATGCAAATTCAAAACATGGAAGAAACAGCTTTTATTTTAAAAGGAACACAGAAAAAAGGTCAATTCTAAAAATACTGCTCATTAGACTAAGACGCGTCGGAATTTCTGGACTCTATCGGCAGGTCAAAGTCAGGAGGCAAGGAATTGGAAAGCCTCTTGGTTATTTCTGACTTTCTGACAATGGAAAAATCCAAAATCCAAGCCTTACACTTCGCATGGAGACCTTTTTACCCCAAGCTCTGAGACATTTTACTGAACCTAATTAGAATAAAAAATTGAAAGAATTTCAAAAAGAAAGAAGCTTTTTTTTTACTAATACCCTTCATTTTTTGGGCTCGTAGTCTGTTGCTATTGTATATTTTTTTTACTGCCGCTGCAGCAATGACCGCTCCTGACCATCGCCGTCGTTCTCGGGACCACCGGCCACCTATAAAAAGGCCAGCCTGCTTCCATTCCAGCATCAGTCCGTCCCAGTCAACTGCCCGAACAACTCCCAACTGCCCTCCCAATTACCCAAAAAATTTTAACGTTGCCAGTTAAAACCCTTGATTATTGTTTTTAATTTTTTCAATTTCTGAACTGTAAACTTTGTATTTTCTTTGAAACATTAGACTATTGAAACTTGTTCTTTAATTTAACTTTGCCTTGACTTGACCCTCTATTGTTTTGTATTTTAAAATTTTAAAAAATTTCAATATTTTCAAACCCCAAAGAAGTCCATGTACAATAGCCTTCACCTCTTGTCACTTGACAGTTTGGGTTATTCTGCCTGGTATGGGGTTTCGATTCCTCACCGGGTAGTTTCATCCAGACTGCTGAGCTGACCAGTCAACGAAATTTCTGGACATTTGCTGGACTGGACATGGACCAAGACTCCATCGTCATCATCGTCACTGAAGGAACGTAGCAAACTTTGGTTATTTAGCTCTATGAAGTTATATGCTCATAAAGCTAGGTTAGCAAAGTTCGGTCGTTCTCTTCTAATCATCACTTCAAAACTCGACCTTGGACAATACCTGGACGAAATTCAAGATTTCTACGGAATAATTTTCATTTTTGAAGCTTTTGGACTTCGAGAGTCTCCTTATGGGTATATAACTAACTCTCTTTGTCTAGGAACTACTGGCGGTGCGTAACTGTTTCTCAAACGTTATCACAGCCAATAGATCCTCGACAAGGGAGCATTTCATGTCACCTTCGCAGCATTTTTCCTGTGGGTCAAGAGGTCAACTGGTTCCTGGTCTCACATTCTTCCGGCAAGAGCACGCGTCGGGTGCCTTTCTAGTAATGTGTTTTTTTATACACTTTCATGACTAGATCGAACACTCGACTCACGCCTTGTCTGATAACCATCAGTTTCCTGCAATCAAGATTTTTTTTTACTACTTTATGCTAATTAAGCTAAGTTTTGTAAATTTTTAGGCGTATTTTAGTGAACTTTGCTACATATTGTTTTAGATTTTTGAACTTTAAAATTATTTTCCATGCCGTTTTGTAGGTACCTACTTGTATTTTACAATGTATGTACATGTATGTGTTCCCTGTTAGGCACACGCTGTATGTTGTAATTTTAATTTGTAAAATTGTTTATTGGGCATTCACCATGTATTTTCTTGTACCTGAAATCTTGAGCGAAGTAATCGTTAATTAACTTATCATGTGAATAAGGATTCCAGAGAGCCGAGCCTCCTTCGAGCATATTGGTTACCATGCAGAGCATTGAGGTGTAATTTAAGTATTTACGTCAACGTGTAAATTTTGTATTCAGTATTGGTAACGTTTAATGAAATTTATATGCGATCTACCGAAGGTAGACCAAAAACTTGGTAGTAATTATTTTAGGTTATATGGTAAGCTATGTTTGTTTTTTTAAAGTCAAATTCGTTTGAGTCTCCAATTTTGTACAATTAAGTAGTGCAGCTACATATAGTGTCATTAGGTTGCATCATTCATTATTTTAACTAACGAAATCCATGCACATGATATTGGACGTATGCATGACCTTCCGCTGAAATATAAAGAATAATATGAATACTCATGACCAAAAGTGACCATGTCCGTAGGTTTCATGTCAATTTGTTCTTAAAACAAGAACACATTGACAGATGGAAATATGTCAATGAATATAAGGTATATTAAATTAAATGCTACGTATGTCATGACACATGTAAATTCCAGTAAAAATCTGCAGCGTTTTAAATAGAAGTTAGTCCGTGAATTGTCAGTTATATTTGATCGATTCTGTGTGCTACAGAGTATTCCAAATATTATACCGATGTAATTGTATGTAGTAGTATGTCGTCCATTCACATGACTCGTGATCCTGACCCTGACCCTAATTTGAATTTTGAATATGTGCTCAGTCATTTGGTTGATATCTTGTAATTACTTGGGTTTGAGATTACAAAATTTACGCGTGGAACTCTTCGACCGTCGATCAAAACAAATATTTTCAATGCAAACAATTTCATGTTAGTATCAGCATTATTGCTTCACAGATGGTTTAATTTTTGTCAGGTTGACTCGGATTACCTTAATAATTTCAAACGTGTAGGTGCGATGTCGATTGCATTTTTAAACCTTGCACAGCATTGACAAGCTCGTAAAGGTAGCATTGACATGTTCTAAATCACCAATATTGCACGTAACAAGGTGTAAAAAATTTATAAATTGCGGCCATGGCAGCGCAGCGCTTGTGTTGAATTGTTTCAATAAAGCTTACGCAATAGTAATTAGTAAAATTCTCGGTCTAAAATTTTTTAAAAAGAAAACTCCGAATTCTTACGAACCACATAATCATAAAATATGTAGTACTTAAATCATCTAAATTAAAGGTAGACATAATTATTTAGCACTAGGGCAAGCTAAGCTAATATTCCAAATTCTGGTGCGAACAATGGAAAAGCCATCCGTACAAAGCCTGGTCCCAAAACACAAAAAATCAATTCTAAAGAAATCGGTTTCAGTCATTATACCAGTTGAAACTCCGTCTCGGCCTATTGACTTGGGCGATGATGACGAAGGCGCGGAGGAGAATGAGGACGCTTATGAGTCTGACAACGAAGAAGAAGTGGTATACCTACCTATGATTCTTTCAGTTTATTTAAATCAATAGCTGTAGCATTTGTTGTATCGAATTTAATATTTAATGCTAATTACACGTATGATTTAGGATCTCTCACGCCGAGAATCTCAGCTAGTCACGTTTTTTCAAGTATGCATATGGATCTTAATATTTTTTTTTCAAAATTATATTCAAATTTCAAATATCAGGAATAATTTGAATTTTCCAAATTCCAAACTACAACAGAAGCGTGTTCTCCGGAAAATGAAACCGATCAGTGAGGTGTTCAAACAATATGCAAAACAGAAAAATATGTGGGGAGAACCGGCCATTAACCTGGCATCAATATTGGAATGGTTTGAGATGGCCAATGTCTTCGGTGCTATTCAATTGACGCCCTCTGATGTCACTGTGATGTTTAATCGAATGTACAATTACGCATAATGCTGACTCGAAATGAAGGAAAATCTTAATTTGCAAGCGTATTTTTATTCTATAATTTTATTTGTCGACAGGGGCAAAGAAAATTTAAATGCTTCACAAATTAACGAGCTCTTGGACTCGTTGGTGACGCGGAGAAATTTTCATGCAGACACCCTGGCCTATCGTCTAAAACTCTGTGTTAAACTGGAATATGACAAACAATTGTTTCATGTGTCACTGCCGGAAGGAAGTGTGGATCGAGTTATTGATGCATTTCGGGATATTGCCCGTACGTAGATATTAGACGTTAATTATTCGCTAAATTTTTACATTGACATTGGCAGCGAAATTTTTGTATTTAGAATTCGTCGAACAGAGATTCTACGACTGCTCTAACGGGGACTACATGGAAGAGATTTGCACTGGTGTACGCTAATCTGATTAATAAACATTTCGCTGATTCTGTCCCGAAAAAAATAATCATAAAAGCCCCCGGTTAAACTTTTGTAGGGTATACGCCATCACTCTAGAGAAGACATGTGGGAGCTTGAAGAAGATATGGCCAGAACCCAAAAATTGCGAGGTATTGAAAAGAAGTATAGTCGAGACCCAATTTTTGAAAATTTCAATCTATTTGCCAAAAATCAAGACTACAAAAGTGATGGACGGAATATCGGGCTTGTCAATTTAATGAAATGGATGAAACAAGCGGACATTTTTGCAATCAATAACCTGTCCGTGACTGATGCCGTGTATCTGTACAAACAAATGTTCAGGTAAGCAAGATTAGATGTAATATAAATGTAACTAGTCGTGACGTTGACGTTATTGCTGATTCTAACGCTTTTCTGAATTACAACTATGCAGCCTCGAAGCCCGACTTTATATCCCGGATTTAAAATTGTACCTTAAGGAATTAGGGCTCTGGAAGGGAATTGCAAAGGGAGTTTTACTGGACCAAATGCAATGTTGTGATGCACCAGCACAGCAATCTATCAGTGAGTGATAAGCACGATAATAACATGAATTTAATTTGTATCTTTGGTCTTTGGCGCCAAGGGCGATTTGAATAGTATAATGCTGAAGTGCGGCAAGATTCAAAATAACAAAATGGCGTTTTTACAGCCCTCGTGCATATGCGACTCCCACTCTCCGCAAGTCTCGCCATGGTGGACATGCTGGGAGCAATGTCACGAAAGTATGACGAAGATTCCATGGAATACATTCCAAATTCAGAGGACAAGCCATCAGGTCACACGCAGTTGTCTCGGGATCGATTTTTTCTGGATAAAGTTGAGGGTCGACATATAAAAATTCAGCCTAAGGAATATGACGAGGAAGAGGACCGTAAGACAAAAACTGCCACATACCAAAAGTATCTGAGACTCAAGGCTGAAAGGGAAGATGGAAAGACGGCGGAGAAGCGCAAGGTATATTAATTTAATCTGAATTGTGAATTCTGACCTTAAACTCTGACCTGAGCTAATTTTTCGAATTAAATTAACACAGAAAAGTGCAGCACTATTTGAAATAAACGATGACGACGAGAAGGGAGCTGCCAAAAACCGTGCCAAGAAAACTTACTTTACTCAACGCTGGGACGGAGCGTATCCTTACGGAGGTCATGAAAAAGCTACGCGGCCCATTCGTCTTGACCCGGATATTCAACGTTACTTAAACAGTGTTCGAGTTCCACGAAAGCGCTCCAGTGCTGAAATCCTAACTGACAAAGAACGGAGACTTCTCGCTGGCCCTAATCGTCTCGCCCGTGTCGATTTCTCAAAACAGTTTCTGCCTATTTCATTTCCTGAGCAATTTCAAAAGTTTTGTCAATTTCGTTCTAAGTCTAAAACTTCTGAGCTAACGCCGAAGAATATGGAAAGTTGGTTGATTCAAGCTCATATTTTGGATGGTCAGGCTGTGACACTCAAGGATGTGCGACAAGCGTACAAGAAATACAGGTAGTGCATAAGGTTTTATTACAAAATTGAAATTCGTGCAAAATGGGTAATTCGAGGTTATGGATACAAAAACGATTCTGACCGCGATATATCGAATTTTTTAGAGAATTCAAAACCTTCGATATTGAAACGCTGACCACAATCCTGACCGTTATTTCTCGAAAGAAACGTCTCAGCCTGGTCGAAGTGATTGAGAGACTCTGTCGCTGTGGTCCACCTCAAGTTATTGACATAGAGAAAATGACCCAAAAGGCCCAACCGCCAGATACCACACAAGCACAACCGAGAAAGGTCAGCGTTGTGACCCGTGAGGAGCGCCGAACGTCCATTGCCCAACCACAACAGCAACGCAAACCAAGTTCCAGTATTTATGAAAATCGCCGAGTGTCATTGGCAACGACAGAATCCAGCTCAGCCACCGCTCGAAAATTATCGGTAAAACCAGCAGTTTCGCAGCAACGAAAATTGAGTACCGGTTCTAATGCTCCTGAAGTACGCAAGCCTTCAATCAAACCACCACCAGGACCTCCAGTTTCAAAATCTCTCAAAATACCCTCAAAATCAAAATCTACACAGCGGAAGTTGAGCACCAGTACAGCTGCTCGTGAGGAACAACGAAAGAATTAATTCAAAATTGAAACCCTCGAAAACTGTAGCAACATTGAATCTCCAAGCTTAAAATTGATGTATTTATTTTTACTGTAATTACTTACCATCTCAAATTATAAATGCATTTAGAATTCGACAATTGTCATGAATATGAATTATCACGGTCTGAGTAGCTACTCTTATTACAAGCACTGGTTTGGCCAAATAGAGACTGGAAATGCTCCACGTAGGTTTCACACATTTCACTGGGGTCAAAGGCAAAAGTTCCACGAAGTCGGTAGTTTCGTTCTTCAAAGAATTTGTACACGGCATAGAACACGTCCTTATTCTCCGTTCGCATTGCGGCATCCAGGAATTTTCGAGCTTGTGCATAGTCCGCTTTGCTGTTACTTTGTACAAATCTCAAGGCAGGAATGACTTTTTGTTTGTTGAGTAGAATTTCTACTATGAGGTCATTTGCGGTGGACAAGCGTTTCAGCATGTCAAGGGCCAACTGATGTGCAGCTGGGTATACACCTTCCAGGGAGAGCAATAAGCAAGCCTGCACAAAAAATTCGAAATAAGAAAAATGGCGAAATCAACCTCAAATATTTGCTAAATCTCGAGATTACCAATGGCTTTGAATCCGTAACCACGTGACACATTAGGAATTGATGAAGTTGATAAAACGCATTAGTCCGAACCATGGCATTGATAACTAATTCATAGATATAATGTTGGACCGGAATTTGAAACTGTGTTAGGGAACGAATGTATTCCGTGACTGCAAACACAATGTACTGGTCCGTGATTGATTCGGTATTGAGGAAATTCGCAAATATATTCGTGTATATATCTTGTTGGTCGAGGAGAACCCGGCCCTTTGCGGTTACAATTTCTGCTTTACCGGAAGCAGGTAAAGCCATCTACAAAATTAAATTAAAATTAGTATTCGGTTAATTTCTAAAATATTTAAAACTTTCCAACTTGAAAACTCGTTAGGTTAGTACCTGGTTCTGAAGTTCTACATTCAAGAAACTACGGTAGTTTTCATTTAGAATGTCAAATACATCAGCTACCCGAGACAAATCATTTGACTCTGGTGTCAAAATTGTGTCCTTCAGAACTTGAATCAAATACTTTTTTCCAGATTCTCTCTGGAGTAGAAATTCCACGAGTCGAGTTTTGTCATGGATCAAAGACTTGAGTGGCTCAAGCTTGAGTTCAAGATGCCAAAAGCATCCAAGTTTCGCATCAATTATCACATTTGGTGGAAATACGACCCAGTTTCCGGAATCTAACAAAAATCAGTATGTTCAGTCAATTTTTTTGACGAAATGCATCAATATTGTACTAATATGAATCTCAACAATATAATTTTAATTACATAATTCACACTCAATCTCAGCAGTTTCGCCCACCGGCAGGGCAGGTACCATTGGAAGTTTAAGATTAAACGGTTTAATTGGCATAGCCACGACTACAGGTTGATGGTAAGTGGAAAACCCGTCTGAACCGCAACTGAGCCGGACGTCAAAGAGCATTGATGTCTGCAAGATATAAAAATTTCAAATAATTGCAAAAGTTGCAGAATATTAGCCGTGTATTTCGTCAAGATTGTGGCATATATTTATTTAGGAATGTAGGTTATTACCTTGGACGCTTGATGATGAACAATAATCAAGTTATCAATGACATTGATGGCAAATCGCCCACTCGTATCCAACTTGAGAACGTGTGATTTCGAGGTTGTGTTATCTCTGCAGAAATATTAGAACAACGCCTTTGAAACAGCTTATATTACGTAATGTGCTAAATTATGTGATTTTACTTGTTCAAAACATAGACATCCACTTCAGCACCCGTTCCTGTCGAGGCTTTGGGTTTGTGACGAAGAATTAGAACCGCAGTTTGACCATATAATGTCAGAATTGACACGTCTCGCTCGGAAACCATTTGGCGACCGTTGTTGGAATTCCTGGGCAAGCTGGCAAGGTCAACTGCGTAAATATAGAGTCATTTAGCGTTAAAAATCAGAAAGAATTACATCAAAATTCCAAATCGAGAATGAATTCATATGACTCACTGTCTAATTTCGGAAACTTGTACAAATTGCCAGGTCTAAGCTGAACTGGTTGTAGTACTCCTCCAGATGTAGAAATTATTAGAATATTACTCTCGGCTGAATGCAAGAACCAATCCACGGTCATGGACATGCTTTTCATGTATTTTACTAGTCGCTTGTCTGGATAAACCTAGAATTTCGTATAACATTTTAATACTCGACTCCAAGTAAAAATTAGGCTTATACTCGTCTTCTATAATGTATTACGATTAATACCTGAAATAACTCCAGTCCGACAGTGGTGACCAAAAGAATTTCATTCGGTGACATCCATATGAACCCAAGAATACTTCCGTTTTTGTTCCTGCAGGGCTGAGAATATTCAGTAAGGCTTTCTGTTCCGGTCGCGGTTGATGAGAAATTCATAAATTCCTGTGCAGAACACAAAATTAACGCAAGAATTAACATCCAGCTGCACTTTATCTAAAAAAATTGATTTTTTAGCATATACTTAACCTAACTCACAACAGATTGTTTCGTACGCTGAACAGCTAAAACTTTAAGATCCGGTGAAAACTTGATAGAGAGAACTTGACCCTTGTCCTCCATTCGGAATGTAGCATTCAGTGACTCCTTATGACCTTTGACCACAACTCCAGTCGCACCGCCTGATCTTACGGCAAAAACCTGTGAATTTCGGTACAGTAATGTCATTATGCATTTGGTACATTATAACTAGTAATTAATTAGCATGAATTTGATTCCATATATTTGGTTGACTATTTTGTATGTCATATCCATATGTACATATGTAGCAGTATATTTGAAATTGCGTACCTGCCCATTGGATTCGTCATAGAAGACCGTTGTGATCTTTGACACGGGTTCAAATCGAACCGGGTTTTGGCAAAGGCTGAGGTATATCCCGTCTTCCTCCGTGAATACTTCTGAAGCCATTCTAGACTGTCAACTGTAATTAATTCACGACTGAAGACTCAAAAGCTGTCATCAATTGACATTTGACATTGACATCCGGTTTTGAAAACTCCTCCTGATTTTTAAAATGGTCCAGTTCCCGCTGCAAGTTCATGTCACGGTTTAGCAAAGCAGGACAAAAGTGAAATACGCCCATATCGGACTAACGACGCGGACTTGTGACTATGGACAAGTGGACAGAGAGACAACCGCGACCGGCGTGACATTCTCAATTTCACTTCCGGAAATCAGAATTAAAATTTGTAATTATACAAAACACCTGTTGCCTGTGACCTGTCACTGTTGACGGTCTGTTACCGTGACCTGTCACTGTCACCGAATTGAAACGCAGGAATTTTTGGTCGTGATGGACATGGACATGGAAGGTGCTGCTGCTGGAGACGCCGCCGCCGTGGAGGAAGCTCGGCTCCGGCGACGCCGGGAACGGCAACTAAACAAAGCCGTATTTTGGAATGAATTGGTAAGTTGTATAATTAGGGTATGGTCAATGGTTTTGGTCAATCTTCACAAAATGAATACACAATTGTTCAATTGAACTTTTCCGACAATTGAAGTCGATTGGAATTTAGGTGTGCAGCGGGATGGTTGATTGAAAAATTGTCCGGTGGGAGGTCAATCTAAATGCTTTCATACGTTTCTTATTTTATTTTTATTCCAGATTGTGGACATGATTTGCTCCCACGTGGATTCAATGTCAGATCTACTCAATCTCCGCCTCGTGTAAATCGTGTCTTCGACAGAAAAATTATGAGATACTAGATTTTTATTCAATTTTCAACTCAGGAGAATCTCCGGCTGCTCGCTCGTACGAGGAACTGATTTCCAACAATAATTAAGACTATCCGGATCAAGTCAGGAAACAAGTAGACTGTCACACCACAGCCCATATGTAGTGTAGTACCTAGTACCTAGTGCAGTATTGATATGTAAATGCGTTGTATTTTGTTTCGACTTAATTTTAATCTTAACATTTTCGTGCCCCAGTCCCAGTTGAAGTAATTTCGTTCATACCATCTCCGTCCAGCCCTTCCAGATGGCCGAGCCCAGTTCGCCACTATTTTCAAGACTTCAAACCCCCTCCATTTCTGTGTTTTAATTTTAAGAGCTTTAGTAGATTTAAAAAGAGAATAAGATTGTTAGACAAGGGTCACGAATATCTCATGATTCAGATAAGCCGAAACAAAATTCAACTCATGCATCCATCATGTTTGCCCCCGACCGGATACCTCAACTTGTTGATGGTATATGAATTATACCTCCCACAGCATTAAATTTATACATAAATAATTAATCTTCGATTATTAAAGAAGTAATGAAATAAAGAAGTATATATACAGATAACAGATACAACAGAAATATCCACGTTTTCAAGGAATGAACTTGTACGAATACATACACGCTAATTACGAATTCAGAAAAGACTTGACAATAAACCAGGATTATGTCGACCGAGGAGTGTTTTTTACGGAATGTGAAATGCTAAATTCTAATCAAAGTTATGCTTCTCGATCAGATCAGAGCAGAGTGGGAATGACGCATTACATCCAAGTTCGTGGTATTGTAATTGTAAAGTAATTCAGTTTGCATATTTAACATAGTAACAGCTTCCCGATTGCATCTCGCACCAGTTTCATCCCGAATTCGGAGAATTCCATAAATTCGTGAATATTTAATAACGCTCGATTTCAGCCTTCAACTGAAATATAGCAATTCCTAGCTTTTCTTTGTATGTAGAATGTAAATGAACTGTTGAACCTAGCTTTGCGACCCTTCGTAAGGAAAATTCTAATCAATACTGGTAATGGCCGATTTAAAAAATTTATAAGCTTCAATACCAAGAGCTTAATCTTTGGGTATTAGGATTTACATTCATTGTAAAGAGAGAGAGACACAGACACAGGACCTTATCGGTATTTATTTTAATAGCCCACTATTAGGTACCGCTTCATGAAATTCGGAAAGTAAAACCAAGCTCCCAAAACTTTTCGATTGTAACACGCCAACTTCATGGCAGCAGCACAGACAAAAACTCATTTATATTTAATACTTGATTGTAATCAATTGCAAAACACGCCGTACACTCAGCGAATCCGCGAACAACGTCGCAGTTAGTTTCTTTCCCGACATTACTACCTAAGCTCTGCAGTTTCAGCAGCAGAATGAAGTTTGAATTCTCCAAAGTAGTGCCCTGCCCATGTATCATAACTGAAAAGCATGGAAGGAACACCTCCATATTTTTTCACATTTCAGATACACACACCCCGAATCTGCCTATAGAACTGTAAATTTAGCACAGTACTTTGGTTAGGCATATTAAATAGTTATTTTGCCCCTGTTGGAGCACCGTGAATGAAAATTGTAAAAAGCTTATAGTCTCTCTGCAAACCCATAACCTCAAACGTATTTGATGGGTTCTACTGTGCGGAACAGCGCCGCGATGAGACTCAATTTTCCAGCGCCAGTTCGCCCAGGATACCTACCTGTTACGAAAAAATCTGAGCTAAAGATGATTCTATGTATGGATCCAGAAACACCTCCGTGCCGTCTATTTAATGAAAACCCCGAATCATAATGCCAAGAATCAATCATTCTTTGGCCACCTCGTTAAATTTACAACTACTTTTTGAACATTCTGTACCTTCACAAGTTTTCTATTGATCAACAACTCTAAATTTTCAGGTTAAAAGTGTACTAAAAAAGCAATCGGTGCAGTGGGAATCGACCTGGAAGACGTTCCAGTTATAGGTACTTGATAACGGATAACCGATACCACTGAACTAGCGGACTTATTCCCCAAATTGATATAAATTATACTAAACTTGAAAAAGACATTGACCCGTACTAACCAACGAATATCGCGCAGCTTAGAATTTTATTAGTAGAGTCACACTACGGTGTACTAAACAAATCCTATTACATACTAATATGGCAACTCAAAATCTATACCCTATTACAAATCTATGCTTTCTGTGCATCTTCAATGTTCTTCAAACCCAAGGAAATCATATCATCGTGGGCCTCAATGAGCGTCTCTAGAAGAATTTAAAGTCTGTAACATACGATTCACTACAGAATTCAGTAGTACACATTTAGTACCATTCTCAGTTCCGGTGACACTCGTTGACACTCTAGTTAGGAAGAATTGGAACCTTCATAATCCTGTGAACAATTCTCGTATACATTTGTGGAACACGCCCATTATTACGAAAGTCACACTTGGGTTCCCATTTCAATACAGAACATTTATTTGCACGCTCGACCTCTTTGTTGACCTACGTGGAGAGCAATCGCAGATGATAAATGACAACCGTTACAAAATCTACGAATTCATGGATGACAAATATCTAGTGGTTATTCAAAAGTATTCTACTTTCAACCCAAAAAATCGTTTCCTCTTTTACACAAGAGTCGCTCTTCCAAGTTATAGACTGTTTGTCTGGACGGTGGTCGAGCAAACTTCATCGAATGAAATCAACCAAAATAAATACCATGAACAAACTTGTGTTCCAGGACATTGTTTTTGTGTGCACACCTGAGCATTGACACAGGCATGGGACTAAATATTTTTCTAAAATAGAGATAAAAGTATTTTTCCTTGGAATGCAATCGGACGATATCCAAAACGTGAGACCTCAAATGGATTCTTTTGCAATAAAAATTCGAAAAAAAGTTTATTGGAGACAATATTCTCCGTTCAACTATGGTAAATTAAAGCGCCACATTAAATTACCTTTCGATGAGTCATTTGTGAGTCATGATACAAGTCCGAACTTCTATCAGTTCATTGTTGAGCTGATCCACAGCTCCAATGCTTCTGCTGTTCCAAAGTTTGGCAGTTATTTAGAAACATATAGTATATTTGAGGCAAAGCATAATATGATTTCTGACCAAAGCGAAGGATTCAATTTCATAACATGTGTCACATCAGACACGTTTTGGTCAATTGCGGAGCTTTTTGTTCAACCGTACCAACCCTTTGTCTGGTACTTCCTCGGGCTGGCTCTGTTAGCAACTGGAATTATGTTAGTAGTAGCGAGATTTTTCTGGAGGATCAAATTTATCCTATTGAAATTCATTATGCACATTCTATTTAACTTGATCGAAGTGGGAGTAAATTTGGGGC
>JAQFYT010001943.1:0-14403 GCA_034694925.1 Ceratophysella denticulata | reverse complement strand
GCGGTAATTTCCCTTGTTTATAGCTTTTTATGGCGCCACTCCGGTTATTCGCGCCTTTTACCAGGCGCTTTTTTTTTGCTAAGTGTATTAAGAATGGACCATTTGGAATAATTAAAATTTAATCCTCCAAGTGGATTTTTGCTGTCAAACACCCACAAGCTGAATTCTAGAGCTGTCCTGTCCAAGTTCAACTGTCGTCGTCGGGCTCTATTACCAATAGTTCCCAATTATAGAAAACTTATAAGTAGTTGTGTATTCAAGAAATTCGTTTGAAAATAAAATGTTGTTTAGCGAGAAAGCACAGGAAACTGTTATTCTGTTTTTTAAATTCAGTGACAAATTATGGTTGTCACCATACAACTGGAATTCAAAATTGAAGCAATTAGAATGGAGCAAATCTAAAAAACAAATTATATTTTACAAACTAGTTCTATTGTACTACACGGCGGATTGTGTCTATTTAGCTTATGTTGTTTATCAAAGTACGACGGATAGAAAGGTCAACTATGAGAATTATATCAAAATTGTCTTGCATTGGATGACAAGATCCTACAGTTTAATAATGGCATACTTTATGGTCAATGGGAAGGAAGGTTGTTCCAATTTCTACAATGTACTGTTTTACAACCATCGGAAGCTCATGGGTAAACAGGAATCAGAATTTTATATATTACATATTAAGTTAATTTTTTCAATCCTACAAAATCTTCAGCGATTAAAAAATCTATAGCATAAAAGGGTTTTCTTTACTCTTCCAGAGCGATACGGCTTAATTGAAGACTGCATCAACAGAGACAGCGTTCTGGGCATCGTCAGAGTTATTATTTATCTAGGAATATTCTATCCAGTAGTTCCAGCATTGGCCTTTATGGGTGACGCCCAGAGCCAGCACTATTGGCCGTCTAGAGTTTTTCCAGAAATGATGACATGTGTCTTAGGTCGAATTCCATTTTTCTTAATTGAGTGGTATATCAGCTATGTCTCCGGATATTGGTTCGTTCTATATTTCTTGCAAACACTTCTCTACGTAAAAGTTTTGAACTTTTGGATTGAATTCTTATGGTAAGTTACAGGGAACATTACTTATTACGAGCCGGCCCGCATATTTCCAAACCCGATATGGGATTTAAAATTACTGTGTACATTCTTATGGGAGTCAACTTGTCAAATTCCCCAACCTAACCTAAAATGTGGCAAGTTCACCTCCATATGAATGTACACTGCAGTTGCAAATGCCACGCAGGGTTTGGAAATATGCGGTCCGGAATCAGACGGCTTTTGTAATACAGGAGTTAATTAGTTTTTGACTTTTATTTGTTCTACAGTCAAAAACTGACGACTTCACCAAGTATAACACTAATTTCATTAAGGAAAAATGGAGTTTTTCCGACCTACAGAACCCTCAGCTTCATCTGCATTTTATTCAATAATGCTGGACACTACACAATTCCACATTTTTTAAATTCCTTGACCATTTCGGGGATCTTGCTCGCTGTAACCATCATTCGAGTTCCTATCCTTATATTTCAAAAACTTGCCTACAGTGGCATTTGGTTCTCTGTATTATTCACCATTCAGGCATGGTTTCGAACAGCTGGAGATCTTCGGCAAAATTCATATGAACTGAAAACCCGTCGTTTGAAATCATCCAACAAGGCTGTGCAAATGAATGCCAGAGCTCTACAACCGCTCATTTTCAAAGTTGGTCAATTTTTCACCATTCGAAGAATTACATTTTTTACTTTTTTGGCTATAGTCTGTAGTAATACGGTGACCATATTACTGCTCTAGTTTCTGAATAATATATAATACTACCTTTTTATGGTAATATGATGTAAAATAAATATTTGTTTTAACCTTTGTATTGTTTTTTTTAATACTAAGTTTATGTAAATACATGTACAGATATAGGAAATTTTAGGATTTTTGAAGTAGCACTGTAGTTTATTCGTTATGCATCCCATATCATGTATTTAATTATATTATGCAATGCTAAGGCTGTTTTAACAATAATTCCTTTCCGAAGCAAGAAGTTGTATGTTGTTTGTTTGAATGAAACGTGTATTAAATATTGTAGCTCTGGTTCTGAATATTCTTCACCAACGCCCGCAGGGTTGATTCTATTTCCTGGTCCTCTGTAATGAACGGAATTCCAGCCTTGATTTCATTCAAAAACTTGACCGCGTCATTAGACAACTGGAGTTGGAACTCAGGGTCCCTCTCTCGGATTGTGAGTGCCTGCCGCACGGCCACGAGCATACCTGCTGCAACCTGCTCTGTGAGTTCTAAGACCCGTGTGCAGTCTCTCGCCGCAATCGTGCCCATGCTGACCTTATCCTGATTATGACATTCCGTTGATCGGGAGAATACGGAAGCTGGCATAGTATGCTTGAGAGCTTCCGCTGTCCAGGCCGAGGCTGAGACTTGAAGTCCCTTCAGCCCGTGATTCACTGCGGAGCGCAGACCTTGAGCTCCAGTAAGATTCGAGGGTAGTCCGTAGTTGTAGTTCGTATCGACCATGAGGGCGAGTTGACGATCCATGAGGTCAGCCAGATTTGCCACAAGCGTCTTCAGGGAATCCATCACGAAGGCAACGTGACCGCCGTAGAACATGCCGCCATGGAAAACCCGCCCAGTTTCTCCGTCCACAATAGGATTATCATTAGCGGAATTGAGCTCAGCTTCTAAAATTCCTTTAAAAAACGGGAGTGCATCTTCCAGGACACCAATCACATGCGGAGCGCAGCGAAGAGAGTAACGGTCTTGTTTCCGACCGGTCAAACTGTGGTCAGTGGGTGTATCTGAGATTTCGAGATCGGCTCGAATCCGTGCCGCAACGCTTTGTTGGCCAGGGTGTTCCTTAATAGAAAACAGTTGTCGATCGTAGTGGTATCGATTTCCCTTGAGAGCCACGATTGTCAGAGAGGTGATCCGCGTTGACAGGCGAGATAGATAAGCAGCGCGGAGGTAGCACAGGGACGCGACACCGGTCATCACCGCGGTCCCGTTCATTAGCGCCAGGCTCTCCTTCGGCAGCAGCGTCAGGGGTTTCAGTCCAGCCTGAAAATGCAAAATACACGTTTAACCATGTGTTCTTATCCAGCTTTCAAGTATTTGTCACTTACATTTGCCAGTGCAATTTGGGCCGAAACAACTTCACCCTTGTAAACACAGTCCCGTTGACCGCACATGACCGCAGCCAAGTATGACAGCGGGGTGAGGTCACCCGAAGCCCCGACAGAACCTTCTTGTGGAATCCTTGGCAGAATCCCATGTTGAATCATGCTCGTGAGAAGCTGCAAAAGCTCGTACCGAACACCCGAGAAACCTTTCGCCAGTGATACCAGCCTAGCAACCAGAACTCCCGTAGTCTGCTCCGGCGTGAAGTGGGCACCCATACCACAGCCAAAGTAGGTCACCAGATGTCCCGGTAATTCGTTGATCAAATCCTTGGAAATACTCACGGTGCAACTATCTCCGAAACCCGTATTGACCCCATAGATGATATGATTGTCTTCAATGAGCCTGGCCACCGTCTTGGGTCCCTTATCAATTCGTTCCACGAAGGCCGGGTCAGTGCTGAGATGGACAACTTTCCTGCCACGGGTAATATCACCGAGTACTTCCAGCGTAATTTTGTTTGGTGAACCGATCTCAACGGAAATGGGCAATGCAATTGCAGCCGTAACATTTAAATGTGATTCCATTTCAAATACTTCAAATTAATTACTGAATTCTAACAAAAAAATTCAAAGAGATCCTTTAACTTGCGTTCCGAAAACTTCAATATTTTAGAAATGACCTGGAAATTTTTCTATTCCTTGAAGTAGGACAAACAACTAAGTATGAGTACATCGGAGTCGGTACGAGGCACGATGGAACTTCTGTATATTGAAACCAAATCAAGGACGACAACCTGTTACAAAATCAGATCGGGTCAATGACCGTCAAAGGCTGATTTAAGCAATAATTTGTTCATTTAATAATAACTAAGTACATTTGCACTGAATAACCCATTTTTAGGTTGTGTGAGGTAGCTGACACGACGAAAAGACTAAGAATCGATAAACTTTGAGTTAGGTACTCAATGTTATAGGGAAAAACCTATGACGCTCTTTATAAATAAATCAAAATCTATTTTTGATCTAACTCGAACTCATTATAGATAAGTTCCCATCAAGGTACGTAAGTACCTTACATACTTTTCCTTATAAATACTTCAATCTCAAGTTCAGCCAGCTGGAGACATAATTTTGACTTGTTTTAAGCCGGGCCTGTATTATTATATGTATATTTACAGGTAGAATGGAAGACCCAGACATGTACGACGTGAATAGTGAGCTGCAGCGAAATGATGCTCGGGACCTACTTTCCAGCATTATATCTCGAATGACTTGGAAAGGGTCAGACATTGTTCTGGATTTTGGTACTGGGTCAGGTTTCGTTACGAAGAATATTCTGCTTCCGCTTCTGCAAGAAGTTGATAATAAAAATACGAAAAATGGACCATTGATTTATGCTTTGGATATTTGTAAGAAAATGTATGATTTCGCGTCTAACAAATATCCTTCCGAAAATATTGTTTACCTATTGGGGGATTTGACTAAGGATGAGTTCAAAATGCCTTGTAAAGTGGATAAGATTATTTCATCATTTGTTTTTCATTGGATTTCGGATCAAGTGTAAGTTTTATTGAAGAATTCATGTATACTGTACTGTGGAGTATTTTGATTGATTTACAAGTTTTTTCCTAAATAGAAATGTATTAAAATCTATGTACGAAGTTCTGAATGTGAATGGAGAAATCGGAATATTCTATGCCGCTGCCTGTACATATTTTGATGTGTTTCCGTATATAGCACGAATGCCAAAATGGGCTGAGTATTTGACTGTAAATTGCTCAAATGTGATAATCAACTAACAATACTCACAAAAAATCGAATTTTTAATTTTAAAATCTTTTAGGATTTTGGAAAATTCGTACCCGCAACGCACAGTAACCCTGAATTGGCCAAGCGAAACTTGCACAAAGCATTGGAAGAAATTGGTTTCACCGTGCAAGAGTGCAATACAATTGACCGGAAGTACGCATATGATTCCTTCAACGCAATTATCGGTAAAGTTCTGGCTGAAATTTATAAATATCGATAAGAACCGAGCTGTAATATGTCGTATTTTTCTCAGACGCTTTCTTATCGATCAATCCGTTTATAAGTCGAATTCCGTCCGAGTTGCTGGATGAATACAAGATGGACTATCGTGAAGCTTTCCGAACATGTGTGACTGGAATGAAGTCAACGGAACATGGAGTTGAACTGGACTATTCTTTAATGGTCATTAGGGCTCGGAAAGATGGGGAACATCATAACACAGTTTCAGCTTAAATCTGATTTTTTAAGAAAAAATCCTGCTATATTCCAAAGTATATACGAATACCTACTTTTATTCTAAAAAAATATCTAATTTTAATGTTTTGAATTGTTTGGAGAATAATTATAATAAATTACGAAATAATAAACTGTAATTTTCTTGTCAATGGCGATAACATTCACCTTTTCGTCGTTTTTGCACATGAACTACATTTTCGGAGTCACTATCACTCTCGTTTTGAGAAATCTTGAAATACCGGGGTTCTGAGAAGTCATTATGCTTTGAGATGAATTAATACTCGTAGACGTGTAGTAGATCAAAATAGTTTTAGATTGAAAGGCTCAGCCCGCTGGATGACTCCTACTGTATATAGGTACGTAGTGTGTACTGGACAGAGTTAGTTCCTTATCTAATCCACAGTACTGAATTCTAGATATGGATAATGCGCACAATGTCCTGAGATTTAGCCTCGGTTTTGTTTGACCTTCTCGTATAAAATGCCCTAAGTTTTATCTTAATTTAAATATTGTAGAAAATTCCTTATCCAATGAAGAAAATTGGGCTCTTGATATCGGTCTAACATATCGGTCAAAAGCAGTTATTTGCCGTAAAAAATGACTTAGAAAATCATGGGGAAGCAGTTCTTACACTTTTAGTCAAATAGCGGTGAAAAATAGAATATTTAGCGGAGAGATTAATTATACGAGAGTCACAGAGAATTTATACACTAAGGGCCTTGGACTCATATGTGAATACCGATGATCGTGTAATAGAAAGTGCCTTTTCAACATATCCAGGATTAGAAAAGGTCATATCGAATTCAATTTCTACCTGATGTGTATTTGTATACAGTCGTCACTTTCAAATTAAATGAACAGTTCTAATTGTAACTTTCTTGAAGATACATCTCCCCAAACTGTACCAGCCAGGCTAGTAGACGGAATTCGCTGACAACCCTAAAAATTGAGATTACCTACACGTTTACGAACACAGCCTTAAGGCTATCAGACTGGAGGACACAGACGCGTACGTGAACAGTGAGCTCCTACGGAAAGACGCCCATGAGCTCTTGACCAGGATCATATTGCTCAAATGACCTGGACGGCCTCTGGTAAAATGGCGCTAACAAAAGCGCTCCAAATCGCTCCTAATGACCTGGACGGGCTCTGGATTTCGGTACAGGGTCAGGATACGTTACAAAAAACGTTTTACTCCCACTTCTTCTGGATATTGTGAATAATAATACGGGGGAAGGTCCAATAATGACTCTTTGGATATTTCCAAGAAAATGCATCACTTCACTAAAAACCAATTATCCTTCTGAGAATATTGTGTATTTATTTATTGGGTGATTTGACGAAAGATGATTTCAAAATGCCTTACAAAGTGGATAAGGTAATTTTTTCATTTGCCTTTCATTGGATTACGGATCAAATGTAATTTTGAATATGTGTATATTTTTAAATTCTAAGTTTTAGGATTTACAAATAATATTGTTCCAAGGTATATAATTCCATTTGATCTCTTGGAATAATTCAGGATGGATGCTCAGGATGCATTTCGTTCATGTCTGCCTGGTCTGGAATCACGGAAATATTCGATACTGCTCATTCGTGCAAGGAAGGAAAATTAACGTTTATCAAATTTCAAACTAAATCCGATTTTTTTACAACAGAGTTTTGTTCTAAAATGTTATTTAATCGTTGCAAATATAACCCAGATAATCCATATCATTGTGTTTAGGCGATAAATATATCTAAGCTTATTCAGTAGTTTATTGGTCATGAATTGCTAACATGCGGATCTTGCTTTAAATTATACGACTCTTTTGAACATTGAAACAATAATTCTGGTTTGAGAATCAGCAACAAAACTGGCAATAAAATCAACCCATGCCACGTCGCAATGAGCATGACCAGTACAATTATTTTGAAAAACGTTTGAAATATATACGACGGCACAGCAATCAGAGCAATGACCCCAATGACCGTCGACGCCGCTCCCTGAATAATCGGAAGCCCCAAGGAGAACATAGTTTTCTGAATTCGTTCCTCCGAACTCCCGGAATTTGAAATATAGGAATAGGAAACATGGGCCGAGAAATCCACTGAAAATCCAATACACATGACTAGCGTTAAAATAGAAATCATGTCCAAATTAACACCCCAGAGACTCATAAATCCCAAAACACCCAATTCAATGGACACAATCGTGAAGAAGACGCAGAGGGCAGAAATTAAATTCGGAATAAATGCCAGTGCAACGATCATCACAATCCCTGCAGCAATTGAGAGTAGTTTGATGGTAAGATCTTGAATAATCAACCCTTGGTCCATGATACTAAAATAAGGATTAAATACTGTCACATTGAAGTCATCAAAGGAATTAGCCACTTGGCGCAGATTTCGTAGCAATTCGTTCGATTCCAGGCTTCCGGTAACGTTTTGACTTTGGATGATATACCGGGTAGCCATTATTTTTGTATAATTCTCGTTGAATTTGACGTCTTCCTCGAAAGTGTTGTTAACTAAAAATTCAGTTCTGAGTTTGTCTATAAAGTTTTGTTCAGATTCCGAAGTAATATTTCTGTAACTATTGATAAAAGCTGTGAGCCAATTTTCTGAAAATTCCGTGGTCATGTACTCGGACGAGGTGCAGAGTTTGTTCAAAATTTTCATAACTTGAGTTTGGGTTTCCTTTTTTGAATAGTCGAGTGGGGTCGATATGATAACCTGAGACAGTTAAAATTAATTGCTTCAAATTGAATTTTTATGCTTAGTTTTTGAATTTTGAAAATTATTACCTGGATTCGATGAGGATATTTTGTAAAATATTTCATTTCCTTGTCATAGTACTCCGCTAAATAGGAATCATCTCGGACTAGACGCTCGGGTTTAATACCTTCTTCCAGCCTCAGGATACCCCAGACTGACCCAGCCACGTAGACCCCGAATAATACCAATACCATGACTTTGACCCATGAATTGAATAATAGTTTTGAAAACGAATCACGGAAGAAAACCATGACAGCATTTTCGGAATTAACAGGCGCATTCTTCGCATTCCATTTTTCCGCTTCCTGGCTACCGCTGATTCCCAGAAAAGCACCGAAACAACAAACTTGACAAATATAAATCCCTAAAATACTGGTACCGGCATAGGCACAAAATAATTGGACGCTAGGTATTGGGGTCAGAAGTCCCACGTAGAAAGACAGCATGTCGGTTAACGTCGTTATCGTAATGGAGACCGCAGCCTCCCCATAGCAATTTGCTAGACGGGTGGCTACGGGATCCGATGGATTTGTCTGACGCCATGCTGCGAGCATTACGAATGTGTCATCGATTCCGATTCCTACGCAAAACATTCAGAATTAAGCTAGAAATGTGTTAAGAGCTGTTATAATACCTATATAATGCATATTGCCTGCTACCTAGCATGATGAACGGCACCGCAATATTAATCCCAATCCATGGTACACCAATGTAGCAGAGTAAGCCACAGGCTGCCAAGGTTCCCAGAAACGCTGAAAATATTCCTGATAAAGCGGCCCAGGGTTTGGCTTTGACCCAATCCCGACTCATGGATGAGAGCACGATGAAGATGCACATGAGAACCACGGTCACTGCGAATATCGGTACTACTGCTTTGATATTCGCTTCTTGTTCTTGGAATAATGATGCAAAAGTCGAAATAGACACATGGATAAGTTTCAAACGACCCGTTGATTCGGCCAACTGTTTCAGGACTGTATTTTCCCAAATGTCACCTCTGTATTAAAAGTACACCAAATAAATTGAGATACTGGGGACAAAACAACCAAGTAACACGAAATTTATTACAAATTACCGTAAATCTTGTTCCGGTGTGTCAACTGCAATGACATAATAGAGCCTAACGGCTTTAATTCCAAGCACCGTGTCCGAATCACTATTGAGGTCAAATCCACCGAAACTTAGCGGCAGAACGTAAATCTCGAAAATCAGGATGAAACATGGTCGGGTAGGGTATACGGATTGACTTGTTTTCAATTTCTTGTAAAAGGCTTGCCAAGTTCAGAAAACGATTTTCGAAACAAACATTTTCCCAACGAGCGCAGAGGCTGCTGTAATTGAACTCCCGACCTTCCCATGAAATTGTAGTGTTTGTCATGATTTCGTTGACCTCGAGGATCTCATGCCAAATGGAGGAACGGAGTAGCGTCCCGCCATCGTTCGCGGTCAGAATTAAACTGAAACAATAGGTTACTTAACGATGGTTAACCAAAATTTCTATAGAATTAATTTGAATTGAATATCCAGGGTAACACGAAATGTTTTGACCCCCCCATCTAAGGCATACTTCCGAAAATGGCACAATGACATCTGATTTACCAAATTGAAGCGAATTTTATTGCGGATTCAAGAGTGCAATAATATTTGAACTTTTCTAACAAGCCGCTGCTTAATATCATTATTCCATTTTCGGAAGTATGACCTAGAGGGACGGGGAAAACATTGGGTGTCACCCTGTATATTACCTTGCAAATCGTCCCATATGCATTTTTCTCGACAGTGTAAATCGACTTGTCTCGTTCGCCGGAAACAAAGCCTGGGCAACAGCATATTCCTGTTTACTCTCCGCATTTCGATCAACGTAGAGTGTGTAAATATCTGTGTCAAATTTGACTTTCAGTATCCCTGTTCCCAGGGCCAGGCACAAAATTACCGTGGTAAGAATAAAGGATTTTGGGTATTTGGCAACGAATAAACCCAAACTATGAAA
Source organism: Ceratophysella denticulata (assembly GCA_034694925.1). NCBI lineage: Eukaryota > Metazoa > Arthropoda > Collembola > Poduromorpha > Hypogastruridae > Ceratophysella > Ceratophysella denticulata. The sequence continues at coordinate 4,269 of JAQFYT010001943.1, read as the reverse complement.
GGCTTCTGTCAATTTCCGATTAAGGAATCCCATCGTAATCTGTGTAGTATGAGCAGCAATTGTAAGGTTTAGGTATATTTATTCTTATAAAGCCTTATCCGTAATTCGTAGTGCAAAACTTTGAACGCACAATAAAATGTCTACAGATACGATGAGCAAAGTAAACAATAATGGTACACAGCGATAATAAATTTATATATTTGCATAATAGATATTGCATATTTCCGGTTATCTTGCTAATCAAAAAAATCCAGTTAGTCATTCTATATTGCATTTTTTTATATTGCCGAAATGCTGGCTGGAAATTGCCATATGCTCAGCCCGTACCTTTAGATTTGCCGAGCTCGTTCCATATCGTTCCATATAATGCATGTTTAAGAGCTAAATTTAACATCAAATCAGGAAAAACTACATAGATGCTACAACTTGCTAAATGACCATAGTGAAAAGTGACATGAACTCTAACCGCAATAACAAAATCTAATATCGTAAGCGGAAGCCATAGTACATTTTGTAAAGCTCTATGTATCACGCTTATAAACCAGGAAAACCTGTTAGTATTACAAGTACAGATTGGCTTAGTTATGACCCAAATGACGTTACCAATCCTTGTTTTCGCGGCATTATTACATGCACAGCATGTCCTCCATGCTTGCATGTAATACGATCGTCTCATGGGCCAAGGCGCTGGGCTGCGGCGCGGCGTCCCGTTTTATTCGTGCTTGGTTCAAATATGGACATTCAAATTCGAATTCGAAAATTTAAAGTTTGTTTGATATTAAACAAGTCTCAGTGAACAGTACCAGCAACTACTGTTGACATGTTAATGGTAATAGTTCAGAAATTCATTTCAAGTTCAGATTGATTTGAATAAATTGTAACTATTTTTGTAAGTATGCGCATATATTTATTATATAGGTATTACGTTGATAGTTCCAGCTGCCACGCTGTGCATGTACCTATACCTTGTAATGGTTTATTAATCCCATGTTGTCGTTTCAAATTTCTTCTTGTTTTAATCAACCAAAATAACAGAGCTATTGATGTATTCAATATATTTCACTAGATATTATTACACTTTTCTTGGCGTCACTTGAATATAATAAGGTTTTGGTCGTCCAACGACCCCCGCCTTGCTGACTGGCAGCGGTTCGGGATGATTTGGAGATTTTTGGATATTATATTTCTGTAGAATTGAAACAAGAAACAGGAATCCGGTTTGTTTGAGGATATTATCACCAAGACATGGTCGCTCTAAATAATATTCAAAGAAAATCAAATAAATTAATTGTTCATTAGATACATTCATACTTAATAATAAGACTGCAATACAGCAATAACTCACTATATCCAAACGCATTCAATTTATCAACGTTCGTGACACAATTCTTATCCTGGTCGTAGAACCTCTCAGGACGGAAAATATTCGGATCTGACCATACTTTAGGATCCTTTCGAAGGCATTCCGTGTCCACCATTACCAGGGTGTCCTAAATTCAAAATTAATGCATCAGTTACTGCTATAACCGCAATAACTTGTACACTTGGGAATACCTTCGGAATATGATATCCATCAAATGTAGATTCTTCGTTTGTACATCGCATGGCGTAATTTACAACGTTTCCCATTCGAATCACTTCCAGTATCACGCTCTCAGTATACGGCATCCTGTGAAAGCAAAAATTATGCGTAAAATTGCTGAAAACCCTGCATATTTGTCTCGTATTTTAATTATTAATTAGCTAACTGTGCTCTGTCGTCCAATGATGGCATTCGAGACGTGCCTAAAACACCGTCGATTTCGTCTGCAATTTTTTCAGCGACTTTTGAATGCAGAGCAACGAACAAGAGCGCCCATTGCATAAAATTGGCAATAAGACCCATTGTCCCAACCAGAAGAATATCATTCACCACCCAGACCAACTGTTCATCTAATTAATCAGATATTTTACTATAAATCGGCTCAGATTTGGAAAATTTTTTGTTGTACGCTTAATAAGCTAATTTACCTGTAACATCGGGATGAACCTTGGCATCAATGTCCATGAGGAAACTGTCAATGAAATCTTCTTGCTTTTCCTTGTACTTCCCAAGCCGGCGTTTATCCGCCAAAATTTCCTGTACGCCATTAAAAATATTAAAAATTCAACAATTAAAAATTTAAATAATTCAAAATACTTACCTTAATCAACTTCTCACAAACTCGCCATGCGGAATAAGCTGTCTGATACACCGTCAACCCCGGAATAAACCGTAAATAACTGTATGCAAAGAGTATACCAAACTTCTTTCCATGATTATTCACTGTAGTTTCAATAGAATCCACGATTTGTCGTAATTTAATTGGATCTGGGAAAGCATTTCCTGTTAGAAATGTCCATAGGATATTCGTCATTGGGAGAATAAAAGCATCTTCTGTCATATGAATAATTCCAGAGTTGGACAGCCTTTTCCGTTCTAGTAATTCTAGATAGGCCGAAGCTTCACGTTGAACTAATTCTGTAAAATTTCGTTTTCCATAACCGAATTTCCGTAATTTTTGAATTGTACGGGTTCGAAGTTCTTTGGATGTGTCACCGTATGAATGCACAATTCCTTTAACAAATAAATTTAAAAATTATCGCCAATAAATCAACCAAAAATTTTTAAGTTAGTCATATTTACCTAAATTCGGGCCACCGTAAACTAAGCTATCCCAAGCTGACATTGGGAATTTCCCGTTAAAGTTTTCAGATTTGAGCATTTCTTTAGCTTTTTCCGCATCATTGATGAAAACTAAAAAAACAAATCAAATCAAGGATTCAGTTCAGAATTTTCTGCTAAATTGCTAAATTGCTTTTCGCTTTGATTTATTACCGAAATAATTAGTTGGTGACCCATAGAATCCACAAACCGAACCGTATCTTCGACAAACTTCCGTAAATATTTCATTTAAAGTTCGTCCAATGGCAATGGATGCAATTTGTACGCCGCTTCCAAAGAACGGGAAATACATTGGCCCTATATTCAATCAAATTGGTAAATTATATGTATCGAATATTGGTCAAAATAACTAAATATTCGTATTACCTGTCAACCATTTCTTCTTATTCGCCTCCATGTCAGCTAAAGGCGTTCGCTTCAGGATAAGAAGTATTCCAACAATAATAATCGTGGACAGAGCTGCTAAAAGAATGAGTTCTAAAATAACAGCTTGTGAGGATAGGTGCAGAATACTAGCCATAATTATAACTAATTTCTCATTTTAACTTTTAACATTACAATACATCGTTACGCAACACAATCCAAAACCTTTTTTTGAAATAAATCTTCTATGAAACGTTAAAAAAAATTACAATACAAGTACTCACGAAATCACCACCAACACCAGCACAATACAATAGTGCTATTAATTTTCGGAATACATATTTGTTGTCCCGGAGCGGTTTTAGCAATGCCAATTTACACGTCTGAAGTTACTGAGGAACTGATTCAATAGCTTATGGAAATGCCTGGAAGAATGGGCACAAATTGAAAAATGTGCAAATACCAGTTTTTGCAAGTGTATGCTGATGTATGAAGTTTCATTGTTGATTTGATTACGTAGGTAGTAACAACATTGGGATTCCCCGTGATCTTGAACTTGAATTAATACAATTACACGCTAAAATGTTAATACGTAGCAATAGCTTGATTTTAATAATGCGTGGATCCGCCGGTTTTTCATTCTTGGAAATTGTGTTCAGGAAGTTGAGCCAATAAAAATAAAATCAATTCTGAATAAATTTATTACGACAAACAGAATTTTATAAGGCGGAAATACCATGGTCTAAAAAATATTCTTAATCGTTGACCGTTTTATTCACCGGCGTTGCTTACCATGTACTCTTTCAATCTGTTTTTTTTTGTTTATGTTCGGTTTTCGTATTACCCAAAATTCAAATTCGTATAATTCATAAATTAAATCCATTATTTGTTTTACATTGGAATTGAATTTTTTTTAATTGAAATTTTTAATTGAAATTTCTACCAAGCTGTAATTGTGAATTTATATTATTTTCAATTTATTGCAATCGAATCGGAACAGCGCCGCATTATCGGCTTAAACGGATTTATGCTATTTAGTATTTACTAATTATAAGCTCTATAAATCACGATTTTGCGAGATTTGGTGTTATCGGAGCATGTTAATTATTCGTTGAATTCAAATGCTTGATTGATTGATTGATTGATGAGCTTTTATTATAGTGTCAGAATAAGATCAGCTTTCTTAGTACTAGTACAAAGAA